>JAUFNR010000211.1:0-71670 GCA_031216915.1 Pictodentalium vernedei
AAGAGCTGGACTGTCGTCTGGTGCATGCCCCCCACATGGTGTACCGCCTAGTATGGGCATACCTATGACCAACAAACATTATTTATGAATATTCTTGTATGGACTGATGGACGGATGCACAGATGGGTGAACGCAATCCAGTATACCCCCTCTCCCATTTTCTCCGAACGTTTTCAACAATTTGTAAGTCAAAATGTATGGTAAATTGTTTGGTGTTTGGAAGTTTTATGCAATGAGGCAGAAGCCTTTGTCATAGGCAAACTGCATGCCATATGTCACTGAAATCTGATAACCCTAATCCAGTATACCCCCCCCCCCCACCCTCACCCCCATTTTCTTCGAAAGTTTTCAACAATTTCCAACAATTTCTAAGTCAAAAGGTATGATAAATTGTTTGGTGTTAGAAAGTTTTATGCAATGAGGCAGAAGCCTTTGTCAAAGGCAAACTGCATGCCATATTTCACTGAAATCCGATAACCCATACCTGAGATACAGGCTGAACAGACAAATAATGTCTATTTCCTACAATTTCTAAGTCAACAAGTAATAAAAAAAAAAAAAAAATAACTAGTCTGGGCATTGTGGGCATACCTATGACCAACGTTGGCATACCTATGACCAACAAATATTATAGAAAATAATAATTTACTTAAGTTATGAAAGTTCTGAATATTCTCGGACAGACTCACACACGGACAGACAGACGCATGTAATCCAGTATACCCCCCATTTTCTTCGAACGTGGGGGTATAATAAGGGCTAAACACTGTTGGGATAGTCCCTCAACTACACATACACATAACTGCAATAAAAAAGCCATGGGATTCTACGTAACTGAACTAAACATAATTTTCATGAAACATACAACAGCTGAAGTAAACAGAAATTCTTACAGCTAAAAACCAAGTCCTTTTGGGCAGACAAATGTCCAAAAATAGACAAAACACCCCCATAACTAGACTCTATAAATTAATAAAAGTAATCACAGCCCAAAACAATATCTGAAAGCATTAATTGATCTGCAATGACAGGACTTGGAGCAACAATGCTGACCGAAACACAAATTCTGACAACTGAAAATGACTAATATTTACCCCCCCCCCCCCCCCCCCCAAAAAAAAAAAAAAAAAAAAAAATTACCAGCAATGTTTAGACAATTAAGGATTAAACAGTGTTGGGTTAACTAGTGCTAAACAATGAATAACTGCAATATAAAAGCTTTGAAGCCACGAGATTCAACGTACATGCACATGATCTAAACATGAACTCTAACAAATTCGATGCCTGGCGCTGATGCAACTGGAGTCATAGGATAAGTTCACCCCTACTTAAAAGAAGGTGAGCTAATAAATTACATCAAAATCATTTATTTCAGGAGACCTTAGTCATTCAAGAGGTACCCTTATACTTTTTGGGTGTCACACACCTCGCCTAAAGGTATGGTTAGGGTGTGATTAAGGCATGGAACCTGCAATGCAAATTATTTTCTAGGGTACACACCTTAACCACACTTCATAATTCTACCCACACACCTGATCCACACCTGATAGAAACCATTCCAAATTCATACTTAAGCAAGGCACACCTCAAAAGTACCCCAAACACACTCCATAGACTTTAAAAGCAATCATGTTGGAACAGGCACACCTCAAACATACTCCCATGACTTAGAGCAAATTCTCTTTAAATGTAACACATGTTATGCGTACCCCAGGCACTTTTGGGGATCCTGAACGTGACATCATTTGAAACGTCACAGGATCTCTGTATGTAAAGGAAGGGATGACAAAGGGATGATGTCAGAGCAACGCACCTCACCAAGGAAGTTTTGGTTTTGTAGTTAAAAGTGAATGAGAAGAACGCATATATTTTTATTCTTGGAATGATGTAAGAAATTTATTGCGAATTCACTGGTGCCGATTATTGGAGTTATTGAAGTGTTATACAAATAGAAACATGCCGGAAAAAAACTGAGGTGACTCGAGAGTGCCATTTTCAAAATTCCTTCCATATGTTGTCATGTCAATGATGCTACAGCCAAGTATTCCAACTGAAAATTGATGATGAATAACAAGTCTCAAAATTCTTTGCTTTGCCTGGACATATCATGTGTGTGGAAAAACCCAGAGTTTCAAAGACTGCAAGAAGATTAACCTATACTATTTGTGCTTGACATTCCAAACGCAAAGTCTGACTTGCTGTTTAGGAAATTATGAAAGACTGAAAGTGAAAACTGAAAAGTGTTCTGATCGCAGTTCAACTGATGTAAATAATGTCATTACTTCAGCATCTACCGGCTATACAAATACTGTTTAACCCTTTACCCAAAGAATAGCCTGTATCCTCCCACACAATATGCAAATTCAGCAGCTGAAAAAATATTATGTTTCAAAAAATTTCAACAAAACGATATCATGTGACCCCTCTTTGGAACGAGCTCGTCGAGCTTGTTCCAAAGAGGGGTCACATGATATGGTTTTGTTGATATGTTTTGAAAAAATTTAAGAAATGATATTTAAAATAATAAATTTTGAAATCGTCTGCATTGGGTAAAGGGTTAAAATGTGTACCAACTGAAATACATGCAGTATCGGAGCATCAGTCTAATATCCGTTTTCAGAGCAATTGCGCAAGCCTTGTTGCACTATCAAGAAAACCAACATAAGACATGAATGAAAGGAAGCGAAAACCACTCTGTGATTATCAGGACTGTGAAGTGCATTGATCGTGCATCGATCGAAAAAAAAGGGTGTAAGACGCGAATACAACACCTGCCCAAACAATGAGTTGACTTTTCCCAACCAACACTGCCATGCCATTGGATAAATAAATGATAACCGACAAATAATCTTGCCACCTATGTCTCCTAGTTGGGACTTTTAAGTTTGGGGCCAGTGCACCAGAGATGAAGGTCGGTGTGGTTACTGTACTCAAGATTATTTCAGGGGATCAGATAAATAAATCATGATATGCTTATTGTTTGCATACTAAATTCTAAACCAGTAAGTGAAAGGTATACTAGATTTAAATGTTTAAATACAAAAATTGTTGCTGTCAACATACCTCAGACAGAGCAATGCATGTACACAACATATGCTGGCAAATCCTAGATACACCACAGGCACACCCGTGGCAAACCTTGTGGAGGTACCCCAAGCACACACCAGACAATACATGTGTAGGTATCCTAACCATACCTTACAGTACATGGAGAGTGGATTGTTACTAAATCACTCGAGGGGTAGTTTCTTCACTCAGATAAAAAGTCCTTGTCTGGGAAAAAGCATTAGAATGACGAGCAAACTTTCAGCCAAGGGAAGAACCCTGAGGTCCCTTAGCTAAAACTGTGCTTTTCTTTTTCATGCATTACCATAGGAATCGACTGTTACTGTCTGGGTGGAGACACCACTCCATGAGTGATTTAGTAACAATCCCTTCCCCACATACTCTAGGCATGCCCTAACCTCACCCCAATGGTGGTACCCCAACCATACCCCAGACACACCTTCAGGTGGTACCCTAAGCACACCTCAGACATACCCCAAACACAAATCATGGGGGTACCGGGTACCCTAAGCATACCCCAGGCATACCCAAACCACACCCTTGGGATGACCTAATGATGGTACCCCAACCACACCCCAGACACACCTTGTAGCAGCACCCTAAACACCTCAGGCATACCCCAATCATACCTCATATTATGTACCCCAACCACACCTCTGATCTCATTTAAATTTTTGGCCCCACATCCTAAGCATACCTCAACCATACCCTAAGCACACCCCAACTATCTGTTTGTAAAAAATATAGATCCACACCTCAGTCGGGGTATCACACCTTGACCAATTTTGTAGCCCACACCACAGGAGTACCCTATCCACACCTCAACCACACTGCAAAAATATAAGGGTAGGCATGTTCTTTAGTCACCAAGATCAGCTCTCTCAAGGATAGGAGAGTGATCACTCACGCACCTCGCTTGAGTCTAAATCCCTAATATGGCAACCAGCCAGGGTAGAAAAGACAAGTCACAACACAACCAGTTAATTTTGGAGAGAAAATCTCAGGAATCATGATTGAGGAATAGAGGGAAAATGCAATCAATATTATATTTCCAAGCAAATATCATGACTACAGTTAAAACTAGAAGTCCTGTCATAAAATGTGAAAAAAATAGCACGTCGATCTGCGTGTTCATCTACGCGTTATGGTCATAGTAAGGCCATGAAATTCTGTACATATGGCCTGTGCACAAGCAATGTTTCAGCCAATGGACCTCCGGGAGTTTGCTGTGAGTAACCAGGAGAACCTGCCGTGCTTTGGTTGCCATCCGACATGGCAATTGCGTGCAATTCCTACGTGCAATGAAGCCTAGATAAGAGCACAGTTCGTGACAGGACTTCTAGTTTTAACTGTATCACTATTATTCAGCCATCACTATTATTAGACAGGTAAGTGTAGTTAATTATTTTCATACTGTTCACACACATCACATGTGCTTCTGTGAAAAAGGACTGAAATAGAACATCAACAATGCACAAGTGTTGGAAAAATATCCTCTGAAGAGAGTTAGACTGAAAAAAAGATAAGCTAAGCTGCAGTATGGCTGCTGTGGACTGGTCACTTTCCACGGGTGGGCAATATTTCCACAGCCGCAATAATATTAGACTCAAAACACTAATTATAGGAATAATATAGGAATAATCATCAAAAATTTAATTAATGAGGTGCTTCATTAATTAAAATGTTACTGCTGGTGATTTTATTACCTGGTAAACGCATGCATGGATGGATTACTACAAGTCCACGAGGACTGTGCTGTATATGCTTATAGTTGTACAGTTTACACTGCATGAATATGGCTCAACAAATGACATAAATATGGTCATTTCTGTGGTTTATTCATTCAACTATAATTTCACTCTAGTAGAATCATGTTGCATGTTTTGGGGGAAAGGGGGGGGGGGGATGCCATGTTCTTGGTAAGTAGGGGAATCCAACAGGTCATAGAGACACAGTCTGTCTCCCTACAGGAAGCCACATTTTGTATCTTTCCAGTTTCAGACCTTGGCAGCCATAATTACACATCATTCTGTAAACCAACCAGGTGTAGTCAACAGGGAGGAACAGAAGGCCATGTTTTTTAATCCTCTGCACTCTGATGTCAAAATGGCTACATTTTCAGCAGCAAATATTTCCCATAATGCAGTTTGATATTTAATCAAATATACCTTGTTTGACAGAGCTCAGTGAGCTCTGTCAAACAAGATATAATTGGTTAAATTCACAGTTAAAGAAAAAATAGAGAGATTGCAGACAACTCTGTTGGACTACCAGAGTGCTACATGTAGGTGTTAACCTTTACCCAAAGCCGACGATATCAATATTTATTACTATAAATATCTCTTTTTTTTAATTTTTCAAAATATTTCAACAAAACCATATCATGTGACCCCTCATTGGAACGAGCTCAATGAGCTCGTTCCAATGAGGGTTCACATGATATGGTTTTGTTGAAATATTTTGAAAAATTTTATTTTTTCAACTGCTCGATTTGCACGGTCGGATGTGGGCAATTCGTCAGGTAAAGGGTTAAGGATAAGAAGTTTCTGAGGTAAGTTAAGCCAAGAATATAATTTTAACATGTATATACCGTGCTCCACCAAGCTAGTCATAGATGTCTCCCCCGACTGCCTGCTTCAGATACCACAGCGGCAGCTATCCATTTGTATGACTGACTGTGTGTGTGATGTAAGTCCAAGTATCAAATATAGGCTCGTAAGAAAGTACACGTACATGAGTAGAAGTAAGGCTAAATTAATATCCAAGACTCCAAGTCAGTTGAAACATTATTAAGGTGTGTCTCACCACCTCCCCCATGCAATGCCCCTCAGTGACCTGGGGAGATGGTTCGCATTAAGAAGTAGATTGTATGAGAAACTAGTTTCTATTCCAAAGTACGAAAATAATTTGAGGTTAAATGCATAAACAGCAGTCTGGCATGCAGCTAAGTTCTCCCCTCCCCCCCCCCCCCCCCCCCCCAAGATGGAGAAACATAAATTTCATACCACTTTTTCATATGAATTTTAAATAACTGATATACTTTACAGACTGCCATTGACTGGTCACTTTCCACAGGTGGGCAATATTTCCACAGATGCAATAATATTAGATTCCTATCACTAATTATAGGAATAATCATCAAAAATTTAATTAATGAAGCACCGGATATACAATCCAGTGCTTCAATAATTAAAATGTTCCTGATGATGATTTTGATTACCTGGTTAACACATGCGTGAATATCACTGCCCACACGTGGATTACGACCAGTCCATGGCGACTGTACTGTAAGATCATCTATGAATGCAAGCATTTCGTTTTGTCTCCATATTAATGTTAATTAATATTAATTGTATTATTACTATAGTCAGCATTAAAATCATACTCTATACATATATGTGTCTCTAACCAGAAGTGATCTAGGTTTTTCTAAAATTAGAGTTAATTAGGATTTTTGGGAGGTTGTTCCATATATTGATTGATCTTAGTTTAAACAATATTTCTTCAATAGAGAATGTTATATGTTACATTAACACCATACAACTGAAAACAAAACCCCAAAAATCAGTAAACAACAACACACAGTGTAACATATATCAAAATAGACATTGAGTACTGTAGGGATTTGACAGTAAGCTTATAGCTTATTCGGGACATCTCCCAAAACTGACTGATCTTGCTCAGAAAGCATTCTTTTTTAGGCCTAAATAAGTTAAAAATCTGGCCCTCCTGTGTGGTCCTTTTGGCAACCGCATGCTCTCTTTTTATAACCAATGCAAACTTCAAATGAAAGTGTCAATGACACTGTAGCTCATCTTGTCAAGACAAAGACATGTACATGTATAGTATGTGACACAGCAATGACAAACATCTAGGTAATGACCTGATAACAAAGGTACATATAAAGTATTGTAACGGTCTGTACATAAATACTGACCGTTGCCTGTAACAAATGTATAGGTAAAGTATTGTAAAGGTGGGTGACAGTCAGATGCTAAACTAGAAAAGAAATCTTTGAGTCCCAGAGTGGGTCTGACTGAACCCCAAAATATTTGTTCCCATAGCACAGTGATAACAAAGGCACCCCAAAACACACTCATTCCTGTCCCAAGGTGAAAACAAAGGTACCCAAGAAGTTTTGTGAAGATCAGTTCATAAATACGAGCTGTATAGAACTTGTGACAAAAAACTGATTGGACCTAATTTCGGTACAAAATGGCCACTGGCAGCCATCTTGAATTTTGGACCGCACCCAGAAACACTCATTCTCGTCCCAAGGTGATAACAAAGGTACCAAGAAGTTTTGTGAAGATAGGTTCATAAACACAGCCTCTACCTTGAGCCATATTGACATGTGTGCTTACATTGTGTAAGTAGCACTGAATAAATGAAAGTTCATCTACATGTAATTTGCATAATTTCTGCATGAAAAAAAAACCCTTACAATATGTGATGTATTCCATGTTACTAAATATTCATACAAAAATTTATTCAAATCAGAACTTTCATACAGTTCTGTACAAAAGACTGATTGCACTAATTTTGGTACAAAATGGCTGCTGGTGGCCATCTTGAATTTCGGACCACACCCAAAAACACTCAGTCTCATCCCACGGTGAGAGAAGTTTCGTAAAGATTGGTTCATAAATATGGCCTCTAGTCTGAGCTGTATAGAAGTTGTGTACAAAAAACTGATTAGACCTAATTTCGGTACAAAATGGCCACTGGCAGCCATCTTGAATTTTAGACCGCACCCAGAAACACTCGTTCTCATCCCAAGGTGATAACAAAGGTATCGAAGACATTTCATGAAGATCATTTCATAAATACAGACTCTAGCCCGAGCCGAATTGACATGTGTACTAGACTGTGTGTAAGTCGCACTGAAAAAATCAAAGTTCATCTAATTTGCATAATTTCTGCACGAGAAAAAAACCCGTATTGTATGTAATGTATCCCAAGGTACTAAACTGTCACACAAAAAATTATTCAAATCAGCGCTTTCATATGGAAGTTCTGTGCAAAAATCTGATTGCACCTAATTTTGTAGAAAATGGCTGTCATCGGCCATTTTGAATTTCGGACTGGACCCAAAAACACTCGTTCTCGTCCCACGATGATACCAAAAGTACCCAAGAAGTTTCATAAGATCGGTTCATAAATACGGCCTCTAGTCCGAGCCGTATTGGCATTTGCACTTAGTGCTGAAAGTAACACCCAAAAACATAAAAACTAGTCTAATTTGCACAATTTACGCATGAGAAAAAAACCTGTATTAAATGTGATGTATCGCATGGTACTAAACATTCATACAAAAAATTATTCAAATCAGAGCTTTCATACGGAAGTTCTGTACAAAAAACAGATTTCTGCATCGTCGGTACAAAATGGCGGCTGGCAGCCATCTTGAATTTTGGACCGCACCCAAAAACACTTGTTCTCATTCCACGGGCATAACAAGGTACCCAAGAAGTTTTGTAAAGATCGGTTCATAAATACGGCCTCTAGCCCGAGCCGTATCTAATTGTTGACATACGTACGGACAGACGGACGGACGGATGACGGGCCATGACAAAAGCTCAAATTGGCTTCGCCAAAGTTGAGCTAAAAATAACAAGAGGCCCCAAGGGGCCTGAGGGCGCTCACCTGACATGGTAGCCTAAATATCAACCCAGAGAATTGATTTCAAGAGGTACCATCTGCTCCTCCTAAGAAGAGCTTATACCAAATATCCAAAGATTCTGATCAGTGGATCTAAAAAAAAATGATTTTTAAAGAATATTCCTCATGTTGAACCAAGTTATAATTCAGGCTCCCACAGGGAGCCCACATATGAACTCAGGGACTTGGCTTTAAACAAACTTGAATCTCACCACCCTAAGGATGCTGCCCACCAAATATCAAAACATTCCGACTGCTAGATCTGAAGATGAAGATTTTTAAGAAAATTCCTCATTTTGAACTAAGTTACAATTCGAGCTCCCACAGTGAGTCAAAATATGGACCTAGGGACATGGCTTGAACAAACTTGAATCTCACCCCCTAAGGATGCTGTATACCAAATATCAAAACATTCCGACTGCTGGATCTGAAGAAGATTTTTAAAGAAAATTCCTCATTTTGAACCAAGTTATAATTTGGGCTACCACAGTGAGCTCACATATGAACCCAGGGACTTGGCTTGAACAAACTTGAATCTCCCCCCCCCCCCCCCCCCAAGCACCCAATATCAAAAGATTCTGCCTGCTGGATCTTAAGAAGAATATTTTCAAAGAAATTTGCCTGAAATGCACTAAGTTCAAATTTGGGCTCCTATACTGAGCCCAAATATAAACCCAGGGGGCCGATTTGAACAAACTTGAATCAGATCCATCCCACAATGTTGCATACCAAATATCAAAAGATTCTGCCTGCTGAATCTAGAGAAGAAGATTTTTTAAGAAATTTGCCTGCAATGCACTAAGTTCGAATTCGGGCTTCTATAGTGAGCCCAAATATGAATCCAGGGGGCCGATTTGAACAAACTTGAATCAGATCCACCCCTACAATGTTGCATACCAAATATGAAAAGATTCTGCCTGCTGGATCTGGAGAAGAAGATTTTTGAAGAAATTTGTCTGAAATGCACTAAGTTCAAATTTGGGCTCCTATACTGAGCCCAAATATAAACCTGGGGGGACGATTTGAACAAACTTGAATCAGATCCACCCCACAATGTTACTTACCAAATATGAAAAGATTCTGCTTGCTGGATCTGGAGAAGAAGATTTTTGAAGAAATTTGCCTGAAATGCACTAAGTTTGAATTCGAGCTTCTAAATACCCGGATAATGTCACAGTAACCACCATTGCAATATGCCAGTAAGGTGAAACTCTACCTGAAAAATATCCACTTGGAAGAAAAGAAAGAAAAACCTCAAAACCTGCACAGAGAAGTCCAAAAAGTATCACATTTGTTTCAAAGGTTCAAATTTAGAAAAATACCTTGAAAATGTTACAGTAACCACCATGGCAATATGCCAAAGAGGTAAAACTCCACTTGAAAATTAAAAAAAATATCAAAACCTGTACACAAAAGTCCAAAATTAAGGTAAATAAGCAGCTAAATGGTTAAATAATATAATACTAGCCCCAAGAAGCATCCTAACATAATATAGGAACCATGGCAATATGCTACAAGGAAAGTCGCCACTTGGAAGAAAAGAAAGACAAACCTCAAAACCTGCACATAAAAGTCAAAAAAAGTATCACATTTGTTTCAAAGGGTTAAAATTG
This sequence comes from Pictodentalium vernedei, assembly GCA_031216915.1. NCBI lineage: Eukaryota > Metazoa > Mollusca > Scaphopoda > Dentaliida > Dentaliidae > Pictodentalium > Pictodentalium vernedei. Next base: position 10,341 of record JAUFNR010000211.1, read on the forward strand.
AGAAAAATACCCTGCAAATGTCACAGTAACTACAATGGCAATATGCCAGTAAGTTGAAACTCTACTCGAAAAATATCCACTTGGAAGAAAAGAAAGACAAACCTCAAAACCTGCACGTAAAAGTCAAAAAAGTATCACATTTGTTTCAAAGGGTTAAAATTGACGAAAAATACCCTGAAATGTTAAGGTAACCACCATGGCAATATGCCAGTAAGGTAAAAGTCCACTTGAAAACAAAATTTCAAAACCTGTACACAAAAGTCAAAATCCAGCACAGAAAAGTCAAAAACCTGTACACAAAAGTCCCAAATTCAAGTAACTAAAGCATGGAAAGGGTTGAATAAAATATTACTATCCTGAAAAGCATGCTGACATAAAAAAAAAGCAAAATAAAAAAAAAGCAAAACCTGCACACAAAAGTTCAAAATGAATGAATCCGGATGTCAATGCAGATGCCGCTAGCGACGACGCTGACAACACCGACATGAGGACTATGCCATAGGCTCACACAACAATCGTTGGTGAGCCAATAACCAGTAATTCGTTAGCAGCCATTTTTGGTAATTGGTTGAACCCTACTAAAACTGAAAATGACTTAAAAGATTTACCCCCCAAAAAATTCCCAGCAAAAAAATACACAGTCTAAAGGTTATACAGCATTGGGATAGTTCCAAACACTACATAACAGCAATATAACAAATCTAAATATTCAGATAATGGGATTTAAAGTACATGTACCTGAGTTAAACCCAAACTCTTACAAAATATACAACAGCTGAGCTAATCAGAAATTCTTACAACTGGAAAGTACAGTTAAAACTAGAAGTCCTGTCATGAAATGCGCATAAATAGCATGTCAGTCTGCACGTTAATTTATGTGTTATGACCATAGTAAGGCTACCAAATTCTACACATATGCCCTGTGCACAAGCAATGTTTCAAACCAATGGCAGAAACATTGCCTGTGTTTGCTATGAGTAACCAAGAGAACCTGCCGTGCTTTGGATGCCATTCGATATGGCAATTGTGTGCAATTCCTATGAGCAATTCAGTTTTAACTGTAAGTCAGCTTTGACAGAAAATGTTAAAAAGCATCCATACCTAGACTATGAAGGTTAATAGAATGATGACAGATAAAAACAATATTCGAAAAAAATTAACTGCTCTGCAATAGAAGGAGTTTAAGGTACAATGCTGTACCTTGAAAACAAACAAAAAATTGCAGCAAAATATACACAGTAAAAGAGTTAAACTGTATTGGAATGGTTCTGAGCAGTGCATAACTTTAATATAAAAGCTTTGCAGCTATGGGATTGAAAGTAATTGAGATAAGGCAACACAAAGTAGATCTTCTGTTTCTGAAGCTATTATTTGTAAAATTGCATGTGGGTGAGCAGTTTTTTATTTTATTTTTTATTTCTGTAATTATTTCTTTGCCATCAAAAGTTCATGTTCTTGGTTTATGTTTTAGTCCTCATAATACATGGAATAGCATGGGTGGTGGTGTATTTCGTCCCTTGAGAGCAAGAAGGCTTTGCAATGCTAACGCATTGCAAAGCCTTCTTGCACTCAAGGGACACTATCATTTTTATTAACTTTGGTAAAAATATCAGATATAAAACATTTAATTTTATTTTTATTAAGTTTACATTTTTATAAATAGAGAGTATGTGGCAGCCAAAAGGACCATGCACGGGAGCCTGAGAAACAGATTTTTAATTTTTTTTTAGGCCTAAACATAAACTTTTACAAAATATTCAACATCTCAGCCAAACGGAAATTGTTACAAGAAACCAAGTCATTTTTTGGCAGAAAATTGTTAAAAAGTTAACAAAAAAACATTCATACCCACACTAAAAAGGTTAACAGAAGTTATCACAGCCCCAAAACACATCTGAAAATATAACTTTTCCTGGAATAGAAGAACTTGAAGCTACAACACTGACCTAAACACAAATTCTGACAACTTATATGAAAGTGTCAATGACACTGTAGCTCAACTTGACCAACTTGAACCTGGTAAGTTATAAATTAAAACAGCAAAATTGAAGATCATTGGTACCAATGTTATTTGATGAAATTTCAACATAACAGCATAGCGCGTTCACAAGCTCAGAGTAATCCATGCAATTTTTAAATGTAAACAGTAAGACTGGCTAAAGGAAGAATGTTGATACACAAATGCAGTATGTTCAAAGGTTATTGTAAATGGCAACTTTTTTCACAGAAATGAATGCTAATCAATAGCTCTTATCTAAGGGTCTTGCATAATGAGCACACCAAGTTAAAAAACAATCCTATAATAAATGTGGCCTGTAGGCCATGTCAAAGAATGTTGATGCACAAATGCAATAAATTCAAAGATTGTTGCTAACATCAACAGTTTTTGATGGAAATGAAAAGAAAATCAATAGCTCCTGTCTTTGTCACCCTGCATAAGCATACAAAGTTTCAAAACAACCTGATAATGAATGTACCCTCTGAGGCATACCAAAGGAAGATGTTAAAGCACAAATGCACTAAGTAGAAGGTCATTGCATGTGGCAATGGTTTTTTGTCTTTTTTATGGAAATTCATAAATATACCCTACAGAGAGTTCAAAAGGGATAAGTTGATGCACAAATGCAGTAAGTTCAAAGGCTGGTGATAACGACAATAATTTATGGAAATGAAAAAAGCAATAGCTGACATCTAGAGGTCACCCGAACACACATACTCATCGAGCTCTGTCAAACAAGAGTGAATTGGTTAAATTTCTAGTTGCATTATGGGAAATATTTGCACCCTGAACTTTAGATATTTCGACATCAGTGTGCAGAGAGTTAAGCAAGGCACACCTCAAAAGTACCCCAAACACACTCCATAGACTTTAAAAGCAATTATGTTGGAACCAGCACACCTCAAACATACTCCCTTGACTTAGAGCAAATTCTCTTTAAAGGTAACACACCTTAAGCATACCCCAGGCACTTTTGGGGATCCTGAATGTGACATCATTTGAAATGTCACATGATCTCTGTATGTAAAGGAAGGCATGACAAAGGGATGATGTCACAGCAACCCGGCTCAACAGAGAATTTTTGGTTTTGTAGTTAGAAGTGAATGAGAAGAACACATATATTTTTATTGTTGGAATGATGGAAGAACTTTATTGCGAATTCGCTGGTGCAGATAATTGAAGTTATTGAAGTGTTATTGAAATAGAAACATGCCGGAAAAAACTGAGGTGACTCGAGAGTGCCATTTTCAAAATTCCTTCCATATGTCGTCATGTCAATGATGCTACAGCCAAGTATTCCAACTGAAAACTGATGATGAATAACAAGTCTCAAAATTCTGTGCTTTGCCTGGACATATCATGCGAGTGGAAAAGCCCAGTTTCAAAGACTGCAAGAAGATAAACTTATACTATTTGTGCTTGACATTCCAAACGCAAAGTCTGACTCGCTGTTTAGGAAATTTATGAAAGACTGAAAGTGAAACTGAAAAGTGTACTGATCGCAGTTCAACTGATGTAAATAATGTCATTACTTCAGCATCTACTGGCTATACAAATACTGTTTAAAATGTGTACCAACTGAAATATACGCAGTATCGGAGCATCAGTCTAATATCCATCTTCAGAGCAATTGCGCAAGCCTTGTTGCACTATCAAGAAAACCAACATAAGTCATGAATGAAAGGAAGCAAAAAACACTCTGTGATTATCAAGACTGTGAAGTACATTGATTGTGCATCGATCGAAAAAAAGGGTGTAATACGTGAATGCAACACCTGCCCACACAATGAGTTGACATTTTCCAAACCAACACTGCCATGCCATTGGATAAATAAATGACAACCGACAAATAATCTTGCCGCCTATGTCTCCTAGTTGGGACTTTTAAGTTTGGGGCCAGTGCACCAGAGATAAAGGTCGGTGTGGTTACTGTACTCAGGATTATTTCAGGGGATCAGATAAATAAATCATGATATGCTTATTGTTTCGCATACTAAATTCTAAACCAGTAAGTGTAAGGTATTCAAATACATAAATTGTTGCTGTCAACATACCTCAGACAGAGGAATGCATGTACTCAACATATGCTGGCAAATCCTAGATGCACCACAGGCACACCCGCGGCTAACCTTGTGGAGGTACCCCAAGCACACACCAGACAATACATGTGTAGGTATCCTAAGCATATCTTACAGTACATGAAGAGTGGATTGTTACTAAATCACTCGTGGGGTGGTGTCTTCACTCAGATAAAAATTCCTTGTCTGGGAAAAAGCATTAGAATGACGAGAAAACTTTCAGCCAAGGGAAGAACGCAGAGGTCCCTTAGCTAAAACTGTGCTTTTCTTTTTCATGCATTACCACAGGAAAGTGACTGATATTGTCTGGGTGGAGACACCACTCCACGAGTGATTTAGTAACAATCCACTCTCCACATACTGTAGGCATGCCCTAACCTTACCCCAATGGTGGTGCCCCAACCATACCCCAACCACACTCTTGACACACCTTCAGGTGGTACCATAAGCACATGTCGGACATACCCCAAACATACATCATGGGGGTACCCTAAGCATACTCCAGGCATACCCAAACCACACCCTTAGGATGACCTCAGGGTGGTACCCCAACCACACCCCAGACACACCTTATAGTAGCACCCTAAACACACCTCAGACATACCCCAATCATACCTCATATTATGTACCCCAACCACACCTCTGATCTCAATTAAATTTTTGGCCCCACACCCTAACCATACCTCAACCATACCTAAGCACACCCCAATTATCTGTTTGTAAAAAAATATAGATCCATACCTCAGTCGGGGCATCACACCTTAACCAATTTTGTAGCCCACACCCCAGGAGTGCCCTATCCACATCTCAAACACACTGGAAAAAATATAAGGGTAAACACACTCTTTAGTCACCAAGATCAGCTCTCTCAAGGATAGGAGAGTAATCACTCACATGCACCTCGCTTGTGTCTAAATCCCAAATATGGCAACCAGCCGGGGTAGAAAAGACTAGACACAACACAACCAGTTAATGTTGGAGAAAAAAATCCCAGAAATAACTATTTATAAATTTGGTAGGGAGGAATAGAGGGAAAATGCCATCACTATTATATTTCTGTGGTTTATTCATTCAACTATAATTTCACTCTTGTAGAATCATGTTGCATGTTTTGGGGGAAGGAGGGGGGGGGGGGGGGGGGGATGCCATGTTCTTGGTAAGTAGGGGAATCCAGCAGGTCACAGAGACACAGTCTGTCTCCCTACAGGAAGCCACATTTTGTATCTTTCCAGTTTCAGGCCTTGGCAGCCATAATTACACATCATTCTGTAAACCAACCAGGTATAGTCAACAGGGAGGAACAGAAGGCCATGTTTTTTAATCCTCTGCACTCTGATGTCAAAATGGCTACATTTTCAGCAGCAAATATTTCCCATAATGTAGTTTGATATTTAATCAAATATACCTTGCTTGACAGAGCTTAGTGAGCTCTGTCAAACGAGATATAATTGGTTAAATTCAGTTAAAGAAAAAACAGAGTGATTGCAGAAAACTCTGTTGGACTACCAGAGTGCTACATGTAGGTGTTAACCCTTTACCCAACGCCGACGGTATCAATATTTATTATTATAAATATCATTTTTCTTAATTTTTCAAAATATTTCAACAAAACCATATCATGTGACCCCTAATTGGAACAAGCTCAATGAGCTCGTTCCAATGAGGGGTCACATGATATGGTTTTGTTGAAATATTTTGAAAAATTTAATTTTTTCAACTGCTCAATTTGTATTATTACACGGGCGGACGCTGCGATTCATTAGGTAAAGGGTTAAGGATAAGAAGTTTCTGAGGTAATTTAAGCCAAGAATTTAATTTTAACATGTACAGTACGTAGAGAGTGGATTGTAACTAAATCAACCACGGTGTGGGGTTATCACCCAAACTATAACTTTCAAATGTTGTACCTATCGACAACAAAACACAAGCAATGTTTCAGCCAATGGACCTCCGGGTTTAACCCGGAGGTCCATTTGCTGAAACATTGCTGGTGCTGGTTATGCTTTGCAACAAATTTGCAATTATTACTCGGGTGGAATCGCCACGCTGCGGGTGATTTAGTAATAATACACTCTCCACGTACTGTATATACCGTACTCCACCAAGCTGGTCATAGATGTCTCCCCCAACTGCCTGCTTCAGATATCACAGGGGCGGCTATCCATTTGAATGACTGACTGTGTGTGTGATGTAAGTCCAAGTATCAAATATAGGCTCGTAAGAAAGTACACAAGTAGAAACAAGGGTAAATTAATATCCAAGACTTATTTTTAATCACATGTTAACCCTTTACCCAACGTAACGGCCAAAACCGGCCAGCGCTATTCTCAAAAATCGCCAAATAATTTTCAAAATATTTTCATTTTTTGTCTCAAAAACAAGGGTTATCACCCCTCGTTGGAACGAGCTCGTCGAGCTCGTTCCAACGAGGGGTCATAACCTATGTTTTTGAGACAAAAATGAAACAAAATTAGTTATTCAAGAACTTTTTTTGCAAGTGTCGTCTGCTTTTCATGTTAGGTAAAGGGTTAACCCTTAATTTAATTATTTTTACTCCAAAATTACAGTTCAAGTACATCACATTTAACCCTCTATATAAACCTAGAGTCATAGAAAGGTTGAGCACTGATATTTTCATCATACCCTAACCCAATATTTTGATCCTTTACAAATAAAGTCATAGATTATATGTCTGTTACTAGATCAAGATCTTAGATATTGTGCCAAAACACACATTATTTGCTTAAATGCGAGTACAACAAAGAAACAAAAAAGCAAAATAAAAAAAACAAATAAGGGCTGAAACATCTGTTTTCCTAAAAAACATTCTACGTTCCCCTATGCTATGCCAGTGAACATCGACCTCCATTCTGAAATGTGCCCAATCACAAATTCAGTAACTTGTCTTCAATTAACTGATCTGTAATCCACTGATTTAGTTTCTCTGTATACCCATTGGGGAACAGGACAACCCTCCCCAGGGACAACCCACCCCCAAACCAGCTGGGACAACCCACCCCGGGACAACCTGCCCCAAGTTCTTCACGTGCCGCAGTTATCAGGTATTTGATTGTGATGTTGGATTATGATTGTATTGTGAGTAATAAGAAATGAACTATTCAGCTGTTATTATTTATAATTTAATCATTATTAATCAACGGACAATGAATTTGTTTACTGAACTTAATTATGTTGGTATTATAAGTAATAACATATGGATAATTCCAAATGAACTTATAATTTGATCATAATAATAATTACGTGCTGGGACGTAAGGGACAATGGATTGAGGTATGTGGGTGTTATAATAAACTACAACAACAACTTTAGTCTTTGTAAAGGAAAAGAGATCAACGCTCAACGCTGTGATGAATCCATATCATGCTAAAACAACATGTCTTGTCATTTGATTTTTGCGCATCAAACAAATATCATTCCTCTTAGAGGGAACCTGACTGAAACAAGATGACTAAAACAACACGCCACTTCTGACTGGTCTCTACATGCTACCATTCAGTTTGGAATTATTATTAGTTTAATTCAGTCATTATGGGATATGTTAATAGGATCAATGTGGATTGTGGATAATTTTCAATAAAATTGGATAATTTTCGATAAAAAAAAAAAAGAGTAAAAATCTTTTTTTTAAACATTACTATCCCTCCCAAAATTTTTTTCAAATATTAGACAAAAATCGGGACACACGCCCCCAAAAGTGGGGCAACCTGCCACAAAAAATAGACTTTGGGGTGGGTTGTCCCTGATCCACCCATCGTTATGTAAAACGATACAATTGTTTTCAAAATACTTAATTGTTTACTTTATTAACTCCATTCATGCAATAACAGTGGGACGTTAGGACATTTTGGCCAACTTGAGAGGGATTTTGACCATACATTTATGGATGTTTTGACTGATATTGTTTGGGGGAGTTTTTACAAGTCTAGGATCACTGAGGTAGCACGTCAAGCAGAACAGAATTTATTAATATAGCAAGGTCATCGGTTCCAAAGAACTGGGACATTCAATCTGAAGCTCATTCAATGCACAGTTCATATCGAAAAACAAACACTTCATTATCACCACCTGCAGCTGGGTTCCGCCGGACATTGTCTGTTGAATGATAGTGCAATCACCAATTTATGGCTTCCTCACAAAAGTTGCGAACCGAGTTTTACGACAGGCGGTGCATTTTTCGCAGCCCCAATTACGCAGTGGACGGGGTTTACGTGAAATATTTGTTTCTAAATTCTAAACAGCGAAGAAAGTAAACAATTTCATTTCAATGTCTTTAAAATTGAAAAACACGTCCGAAACACGGTTTTGGGGGGATTTGTTTAGGTCAAATCGGAGCATTCTGTTGGTTCTCGAACACTTCCCTCAATGGGAACAAAAGAAACATTTTTCAATTTAGGATTGTTTTTCCGGTATAAATAAAGCGTCCTGAAATTTAAAAAACTGTTACTATGCCAAGCAAGAAGAAAAAATATAACTCAAGATTTCCACCCGTGAGTAAAAATGATAAATTCTGTTGTGCAGCCTAAAGATGATGAATGGAGTTCAAGATAAGTTATAATAACTTAAATTCAAATCGCTATTTTGAATTCTTGTTGTTACACGAAATTAGGCTATTCATGAACGAAGTGACTATTTTTGAATTTATCGGAGGACCGACGAATTCGCCAACAAATTATCAGTCGAGTTTCCATAAAATAAAATGAGGCGATTTATTGTTTTATATACCAAACTCATGGGCTTATTGTTCGGATATGAACGAGTTGAGAGGTCCAGTGAGGGATCGAGGAACAGGACAATGAATGGAGTCCCTGTATTATGGCAATGTTAAACAATACAGAAAAGTTACAAGTGAAAATTATTTATTTCGAGGGGGGGGGGGGGGGGGTGCTAAGTAAGATGTGGGGTCCAAGGTCGAGATGCCTATTGCACCTCCCGAAGGTCGTAGGTCTGAGCCAGGGGTGTGGGCATAGGAGAATGTGATGTGTCCCCCACCCATTGGTTTGGGATATGTTAGTCCAATAATATTAGCCTTCGCCTGTGCTCCGAATTTATTATTTTTTGATTTTTAATATGTCGCACCGTTGAAGTCTAATCTGATCTTTCGTTTTTCCAGCAGCAAAGTTCAGCGAGAGACTCTCACTTAACGGTTGGACCTCGATTAAAGATCAAATTTCGCCACCTGGTTCCTACTTCCGATTGACAGTTGTGTAAAACACATTTTTCTTCATTCTGGTGGTCATTTTCTTGCAAATAAATCGATATTTTGAATTATTGAGGCGTCATTTGCACTGCAATTTTTTCAACTCGAAACAAACTGTTGAACCGGAAAATGGGTTGATAGGAAAACGCGAAGTGAAAAACGGAATACCGATAATGTAGTGCACACCAAGTCAAACGACGCGGCAGTCGTTGCAATACCGCTGAGGTCCGTTCCCGGAAATGGGATACGATTTTTAACAATTTTCCAACCGCTCTAACTTTACCGCTTGAAAAAATGTTTTTATTTAATTATTGGTATTTAATACGTAATTCGACACTAAGTATAGGAAATTTATACATCTAATATGAATGTGAAGGCATATTATTCTTGTCGAATGTGGGAACATGTATGGAGAATGAGTATTCATCATATTAGTGTTATGTCGCCTAATTTCGTACTTTGCTGCTGAAAAAACGAAAGATCAGATTAGACTTCGACGGTGCGACATATTAAAAATCAAAAAATAATAAATTCGGAGCACAGGCGAAGGCTAATATTATTGGACTAGGGATATGTGGGCCGTGCCCCAGGAAAAAAAATCATATTTGGATAATTTGGACGCCATCGGAGCGATATCTGAGCGTTACGACAGCGCCTGACGTGGTCTTCAAAGGGTCCCAGGTTGTGTCAGATAGCAATTTGAAGTTTGGTTGTTGTTTTTGTTTTTTTTTGGGGGGGGGGGAGTTGTGGGGAAAAGGGCAGGGGCTCTAGGTGCTGCAGATCACATATTACACCCATTTTATTCTGGTAGATGCATGATTCAATGCGCTTTACAGGCACTCCTCCATTGATTTTTCGGAGGACCCTGATTGATTCATTGCAGGTGTCCTTCATACAGGTAATGAAATACACTATATACAAAGGGGGATCGGGGAATTTTGCCGAGCTGCAGCGGTTTTGTCACAGTAGGGGTTCTTTAAAGTGCACAGTAATTCCTGCACATGGGACAGCCATTTACATCCTCATCTGATAGGACCTGCATACCACCTTCCCTGAACATGGCACTATGGATGAGCAATGTGGTTTTGAATCCACGCGGCTTTGCATTATGTTATGTTTCCCCAACTGGGGTTCAAACTTGCAAACCTTGGGCTCCGAGCACAACGCAACTCTCGGCTACTGCATCCTAAATAAATCCCATTGATCACAGTGCTAACATTTCACTCTCTGTACAACACCAAGTTTTGAAAAAATTACCTATACGATATGAATATCGATGACATTAGGTAAGAGAGGCATGCGATTAATAATTATATTTTATTTTCATGGTCAAAGTCAAAGTTTTTGTGAGTTTTGAACAGGATGATTTCTGAGGAATTGAATGGATGAAATCTGAACATAGTGGGGTAGACACTATGTTCAGATTGCTGAACTAGGTTTAACCCCACCCCGTATTGTATTGTATGTTTGGAAATTCCTCTGTTAATTTTTTTGGAGCACCTACATGTAGTGATTAACTGAAAAGGATTTGTGACCGTCATCTCCTTGCCAATTAGTTGAGCACACAATCTGCCGGTTGTGAGTACCGATGTCAGATAGTAACAACCAAAAGGAGTAGTATGTTTAAGAATGCATAGAACAGGGTTAATTTCACAGTACAGTCAGGTTTTGTTGACCTCAAGAGTATGTCAGTGAGTGTATTAAGTACATGTAGCCATCAGTGGAAACAAGTTAACAGCACACCGTCTTATCTTGTTTCTGCTGATGTCGCATTTCTTTGAGTCATCACTCAACACATGGGATGTGTGTCATGAGCTGCAGTCAAGGGCAAGATCAGACCAATCAATGAGATTAGGCCAATCTTGAATCCTGCCAATCATTGTGGCAACTTATTAAGTTTGTTTCTGCTTGTATGAGATTGTTAATCAAAAGTAAATACATGTACAAACAATTTTGATCCAGTGATGTTCCATGTAACCATTGGCATGGACCGATTTTCAAACACCTCTACCGATGGCTTAAAATCGGCCGATGTCAGATGTGATTGCCGAACATCGGTTAATCACTAGGAGCACCCTGTTTGAATGAACCCCATATCATTGCAGGGGTCCTTTTACGAATGCCAGTAACTTCGACCCACAGTAATTTCGACCCAAAATGGTAATTTCGACCCAAAAAAGTAATTTCGACCCAAAATAATTTCGACCCAATTTCGGTAACTTCGACCCACCATTTTCCCCGACTCAAGAGCCATACCGCTGACCGCAGTGGCAATAATCCTTTGATGAGACAATAGCCTCAATGGGATTAGCACCCAGGAACAGAATCAAACAGCTAACGGAAATTATATAAGACTTCCGATGTTCCCAATAGCACATCCTTTTTTTCCATCGTCTGACATCATTCAGACCTCTGACTTCAGAGTGGTGAGACCTTAATTAGCTGCGTGATGGATTTCCTCACACTTCAAACGAAGAACACCTTGACAAAGTCGAATGTTCGAGGGAGCAGACGATAGACATGAAAGAAAACTTTTCACTCTACTGTCAGAGAGGGTTGAAAGGGGCTCGACACAAACCGTACCCACGCGCGAAACCATTTGATCAAAAAACAACACTGGCTCGATGATCATAAAACAGTTGTAAGAAGAGATTCAACTTTTTCGGGCTAAAAGGGTTCATCCCCCCCCCCCCCCCCCTTGAAAAATAGCCACCGAGCATCGACAAGCAACTGTCAGCTCAACATTCTAATTATGTTCAAGCTGAAGCAGGGTACCAGCGGTTGGAGACATGTGCACCATTGACATGCAGTACGCCTTAGTACATGGCATCATCATGCTCCCATGGCACTTTATCCCGGTTGCCAACATGTGGGTATGAGAGGGAGGTAGGGGGGTCTCCCTCCCATTGAGTACCTGGAGAGAACCACCGAGCAATGGCAAGCGACTCAGACTCCCCAACATACTAACTCCACAAAAGTAGGGTTAGCATTGGCTGAAGACAAGTGCACCCTCAAAGTACCCCCTTAGTACCACACATCGCCATCATGCCCCCTCCCCCCCCCCCCCCCCCCCCCCCCCCCCCACACGTGGGAAATTAAATTGGGATGAAGTGTCTTGCTCAAGGACACAATGTGGTTGCTACAGGCAGGATTGGAACCAAGGACTTCTTAAATTGCAACAATCATCTCTACCTTCTGAGCCACCGTGCTCCCGTAATATGCAGTAATAGAGCTCTTTATGTGTACTTGTGTGATTATAAATGAATAATTTTAACGTGGATACGGTTCCACGAATCAACTTGTATAGTATAATAGTCAGTTTACTTGCAACTTCTAAGTGATGAGATAGGAAAACAACATTTTGTGTAGAAAACCAAAATGTTTTGTGTTCATTTCTGGCAACAAAATTGTCCGAAATTTTCTGGCATATTGGCCGAAAAATCGGCTCCTTCCTGACTCAGGGTGGGTTGGGCACAGTCCTTCATGAAACCCTGGCCCGTACGCCCATAAATCATATGTACTAATTTTTTCCAAAGCACATAGGACATTGCTTGTTTTGCTTTCTATGAAAATATTCTGTATTGAAGAGCAAATTTTGTGTTAAATGTTTTGGTGTCCTGCTGTATCTCAAATATCTGTTTTGGCTGCATAAAAACTAGTAGCATCACAAAAACTTTGATTTCCACTAAATTTTCTGTTTTCAAAACTGATCGATAGTTTTGTGTACAATACATTTTGCCTTTTCACATTAAAAAAGTTGGGAAAGCCCGTAATTTGTCCGACAAATTACAATTCTCTAGTTTTTTTTTATTTTTCATCGCTCGTTCGCCCACATTCACTGTCTAACTTGAGCAACAGTTTGTTTCCGTAGTGATTTCCATGGTTATATATTTAAGTCTTTTTTTCTTATTTTATGTATTTTTTTAAAACTTTGATTAAAATGCATGGCGCCTTTGTTAATTGAAATCTCTTTCTCCAACATTAAGCTGTGTTAGCAGTTTATGGTGGAATATTAACTTACAAAGAACATACATCTTTCTCTCCGTCACGGTAACAATCCTTTGAGTTCACTAAATTGTGATACAGGTCCCAGGTCGCCATCGTGTATATTCCTTGTCATAATTTCCAATCACAAGTAATTTATGCTTCATAAACTTGCGAGGACAATTCGCGATGCCATACTGAACCTTCTCGCAGTCTCGCACCCTTGTGTTGATTAACTGAAAATTTTCGTAACAATTTTATAAAGCATAAATACCGTGTAAATCAGGGGGGGGGGGGGGGTCTGGAAAAAAGTCCCATACACGAGGCTGAAAAAAAATTTTCCGCCCCAACACCACCCACCACCCCATTTTGAGGAGGAAAACATTTTTTTTCCTTTTCTGAGAGGGGACCCACCCCCTAGTATCACCAAAAACCCGCGTTTTACACAACTTTTTCCTAGGTTTCACATGTAATTATACTTCCATTTAATTAACCTGATACATTCCCTGTAGCTGCTTGTTTAAATCAGCTTTAACCCTTTAACCAAGACAGGAATAAAATGATACTTTCAAATGATTTTATTATGGCTTTGTTTTATTATTACATGTTGTTTACAAAATAAATCATTTTAAAAACATTAATTTATTTTATTGAGACCCATTACCAATGTGGTTAAAGTTCACTTTCTGACAAATACAGCAAAACTACTATGTCTATTGTGACTCCTGTGTCACTACACTGGCAGTCAGGCTGTTTAAGCACATACGTGATAGTCCAGATGTTCACATAACCATCTCAATGTTTGGATGGAGCAAATTTGTTGAAATTTGTTTCTTCAAAATATTGATATGCCAATGTGGGTGAGCTGATTATTTCATTGACATTTGTTGCTATGTTCAATGTAGCAATCCAGTATGTATGCTAGGGTGAGCTTCTCGTTGTCTAACTTATCATTATGATAAAACATTTAGTTGAAACTGACAGAAATCCTGGTCAAGCCGACTCATGTTCTTATTCATGAAAATTGCCATTATTGAACAATATTTGTGTTTCAACACATATAGGGTAGTTATTAGGCCACCCCACCCTCCCCTTGATTTCCATTTATGAGGTTATTGCTCTGACTGCCCCTCTGGATATAGTATAAGTGTCAAATATTGTTTTATATCAGATTTAAAATACAAAATAAGCATTATTTCATTGCAAGGAAAAAAGTCACTTTTTTCTCAGGCAGACCACCCACCCACCCCGGCCTCGTGTATAGGAATGTTTTCAAGACCCCCCCCCCCCCCCCCCCCTCCCTGTGTAAATGGATAAAAAGTGAAATAATCATATTATATGGTTCAAGATGTAAACTCCTTTATGTTTTGATACTCTAGCGTGATTTTATTGCATTTTCTGACCAGTTTTATAATAAATAAAATAGCTCAAGTACATAAATGTTTTTCCTGAGAAATAAACTTCCACTTCAAAGTACATATACATTTTTCCCAGAACCTCAAATAAATGGGCTATACATTCATTTTACTTAAATTCATCTTGCTGAGATTCATCTTGCTGAGATTCGTCTTGTTAGGATGACCAATTTCGACATTCGTCTTGTTGGGAATAAACCTTTAACTGTAATTAATATTGAGTAAATACTTACAACAAATTTTGTAATAAGACACGAACCTTATTTACAAAAGATTCATCATTAAAAGACGAGACTAACCAAGCTGATCATTACTTTAATAAAGCTTTATATTTATGGAAAAAGTCTGGAAAAATAGTGATTGAATTTTCCGAAGTGGGTCGAAATTACCGATCGATAAGGCGGTCAGCGGGAGAGAGTCTGAGTCGGGGAAAATAGCGGGTCAAAGTTACCGAAATTGGGTCGAAATTACTTTTTTGGGTCGAAATTACCAATTTGGGTCGAAGTTACTTTGGGTCGAAATTACAGTAGGTCGAAGTTACAGGTAATGAAGTACACTACAGTTAAATCTAGAAGTCCTGTCATGAAATGCGCACAAATAGCATGTCGATCTGCGCGTTAATCTGCACATTATGACCATAGTAAGGCTATCAAATTCTGTACATATGACCTGTGCACAAGCAATGTTTCAGCCAATGGACCTCCGGGTAACCCGGAGGTCCATTGGCAGAAACATTGCCAGTGTTTACTATGAGTAACCAGAAAAATCTGCAGTGCTTTGGATGTCATTTGATATGGCAATTACGCGTAATTCCTACGCGCAATTAAGCCAAGATAAGCGCACTGTTCGTGACAGGACTTCTAGTTTTAACTGTATATACATGTACAAGGGGGTTTGGGTAATTCTGCCGAGCTGCAGTTCCATTGCCACAGTAGGGTTCTTTAATGTGTGCAATAATTACTGCACACAGGATAGCCATTTATACGTCCTCAGCCCCTAGGACAAGCACAGCACCATCCCTGAACATGGCAAGTGAGTTGAATCCATGCCAGTATTGCATTACATTTCCCCGACTGGGGTTTGAACCTGCACCCCTTGGGCCCAAAGCGCAGCATGTTAAGCTCACGGCTACTGATCCTAACATTATTCTTATTCTTATATCCCTGCGTTTATTTTCACACAGCCCTGTGTGAACCACACAGCATAACCACTCAGGTTATAGTCAATTTGTAATCAAGTCAATAATTCAGCCTCTGTTCAGTTTGTAATTAAGTAAATTCGTAATCAATTTAGGTTTACTTCCAAACAAGTTATAATGATAATTTTATAAGTAATGATCATAATTAAAATGTAAGTTACATGAAACTTGAAGTTGAAATTTCGCATGAAATAATCTGGAAAACATGAAGATTCATGCACTGACTCTTATATTATCAGTTCTGTTGTCTCACTCTACATAAGTTTTATTGATCGAAAATCTAAGGAACATAACCCTTTACCTAACATGAAAACCAGACGACACTTGCAGAAAAAATTCTTGAATAACTATTTTTTTTCTCAAAAACATAGGTTATTACCCCTCATTGGAACGAGTTTGAGGAGCTCGTTCCAAAGAGGGGTCATAACCTATGTTTCTGAGACAAAAAATGAAAATATAATGAAAATTAATTGGCGATTTTTTAGAATAGCTCTGGCTGGTTTTGGCTGTTACGTTGGGTAAAGGGTTAACTCATGTTTTTTAGAACCAATTACTTAAACATTGTTGTAACAAGACTGATCTATTAACAAAGAGATATGAGATATGACAAAGTCTTGGGCCGTTAATAAGCCAGAGGACTGTTATTCAGTCCTCAAGGGCTGTTACTAAACCGGGACGCCCAACAAAATCATGTTATTACTATTATTACTATGACCGGAAGTGGGCGGTGTGCTGTTGATGAATTTTGTTTTCATTAAAGCCTGTCGCTTGCTTCCGGTTGCATAACGTTGTGAATTACCGAGTTTTACCACCCTGTTAAATGCCGTTAGTATACTAGAGAACACCTGGTAAAGTGGTAATAATGGCTTGAACAGATCATTTGAAACAGGTTTTTGACAGGTTAGATTGTACATTATTGTGGAGAGGGAAATGGACAGAGAATTTCTACCAGAACTTTTGTAATCGCAGTCCTGCATACTGCAATAATGTATATATATACAGTTAAAACTAGAAGTCCTGTCCTGAAATGCGCACAAATAGCACGTCGATTTGCACATTAATCTACGCATTATGGCAATGGTAAGGCTAGCAAATTCTGCACATACGGCCTGTGCACAAGCACAGTTTCAGCCAATGGACCTCCGGGTAACCCGGAGGTCCATTGGCAGGAGCATTGCTTGTGTTTGCTATGGGTAACAAGGAGAACCTGTCATGCTTTGGGTGCCATTCGATATGGCAATTGCATGCAATTCCTATGCGCAATTAAGCCTAGATAAGTGTACAGTTCGTGACAGGACTTCTAGATTTAACTGTACATGTAAGCATCTCTTACATGGAGTTTTAACATTACACATGTACTTGTATTGTTATTAAAAACCAATAAACAATTAACCTGTTAACTAATGAATCAGCCCCCTCCGGGCGCTTAATTTACAAATTAAGCAGTTGAAAAAAACATTTTTTAAAACAATTTTCAACAATACCATATCATGTGACCCCCTCATTGGAACAAGCTTGTTAATGAGGAGGTCACATGATATGGTTTTGTCAGGGACGTGCCTAGAGGTTTCCGATTGAGGGTGTACGGTAGTGAATTTCCAACTAGGGGGAGGGACTGGGAGGGGGGGGGGGGGGGGGCCTCTACCCCTAGTTGGAAATTCACCACTGAGAAAGATTTTGGAAATGAAGCCAACAAAGGGGGCATAAAATTGATTCTAGTAACTGAAATGCCAACATATTTATGATAGAATTATCAAGTTATTATTATTTGGTGGGGGCGCGGTGGCTCAGTAGGTAGAGGTGCAGGCTGCAAGCCGAGAGGTCCTCGGTTCTAATCCAACCTGCGGCAATCGCGTTGTGTCCTTGGGCAAGACACTTCACCCCCATTGCCCAAGTGGGGGCGCGGTGACGCTGTGTACTAAGGCGTACTGCACGTCGATGGTGCACCTGTCTTCAACCAATGCTAACCCTACTTGTGTAGAGTTAGTATGTTGGGGAGCTGACAGTTGCTCGCCGTTGCTCGGTGGTTCTCTCCGGGTACTCCGGCTTCCTCCACCCGTAAAACTGTCGAGGTCATGATTAGCCATTGTGCAGAAATATGTGACCTTTAACACCAATAAATGAAATGAAATTATTATTTGGTATTCTTGATAGAATTATCAGGTTATTATCATTTGGTATTCTTCTGGGAATTGATTATGTGCTAAACAAATGCTCAAGCTGAGAACTTTGAGCAATTCACACTGTCCTAAAATTAAATCAGATCTTAGGAAGGAATTATAAGTTTTCGATGTTTCATCATTTTGTAACTGTGAATGATGGAATTAACTCTACGATTTTACATGATGTGATTTTCTTGAAGTGCATTTCGTGGATTTTTTATTATTATGATAAATAAATGTACTATAGAAATCTTGTACCGATTGACATCATACATACTCATGAAGCTCGATATTGCATACACTATAGTTGTAAATAGTAACAGTTGGAATTTTTGCCGATTTGAAACCGAGTTGGAATTTTGGGATGTAAAGGAGACATCACAATCACCAAAGAAGCTCTAAAATCCAGATAGTTGAACTTTCCAACTACTCATGACTTGCCCTCCGAATTTCCAACTATAGGAAATTTTGGCCAGACAACCCCCTCCCCCACCACATCCCTGAGTTTTGTTGAATTTTTTTTTAAATTTGAAAAAACAAAAGTTAAAAAAATAATAAATTTTGATACCATCTGCATTGGGTAAAGGGTTAACATTATTATTGATCTTTTTCTAGGCAAGAATTAAGAAGATTATGCAGAAAGATGAAGAAGTTGGAAAGGTTGCAGCAGCTGTTCCTGTTATTATTTGTATCCTTTTGTTGTGGGCTTATTGCTTGATGAGTGTAGAGAGGAACATGTACATGCATGTACTGTACTGTGATCACAAAAGTTGTCTTTTTTTTCGATCACATCGCACTTACGTCACTGGGTTGAGATTCCTTAATAAATTTAATATTGCGAAATGAAGACTGAATCAAGAAAAATAACAGAAAAAGCACTTGAAATTCTATGTTCTCACATTTATTTATTTTTTTCTGACAAGTGAGATTCAAGTGTTGTGTTGAAAAAAGTGGGCAAGAGAATTTTTACCAGATCTCGACCCAATTGTGACACTTTCAAAATTCTGTGTCCACTTTCATAATCAAAGCAGTGTAGTACATTTTGCCCCACCTCTGACAAAATTTGTTGATACATCCTCAAATTTTATTGGCTCGATATATCTTGTGCATACTGTCAGTAAATCCTGTACACGGTGGGTGTCACCTTAAAAGACGGTAACCAAGAGCTATCTTTCTTGGGTGAGTAGCCCCATTACTATTTTGATGCATTTCCGCTCTCTTTGAATTTTCAAAATTTGAATTAAAATAAGAGAATTTAGGCCTCACAAAGTAGATCTTCTGTTTCTCAGTCCATTTTTTGTAAAATTGCATGCGGGCGGGCATTTTTTTATTTTATTTTTTATTTTTGTTATTATTTCTTTACCATTAAAAAGTTAATTTTCTTGGTTTGTTTTATTTTTTAGGCCTCATAATCTACAGAATAGCATGGGTAGTGGTGGATTACATCCCTTGAGTGCAAGAAGGCTTTGCAATGCTAAAGCATTGCAAAGCCTTCTTGTGCTCAAGGGACAATTTCATTAACTTGGGTAAAATATCAGACATGAACCATTTGATTTTTTATAAAAAGAGAGCATGCTGCAGCCAAAAGGACCATGCGGGAGGGCTTGAGAAACAGATTTTTATTTTTTTTAGGCCTTAAGTACCAAAATTATTTTCAAGCTACCATATTTATTGATATAAAACATATATTTAGAATGGACAGAAAATATTATTTGTAGTCTCAAAAGTTCTTTGTTGTTTTTACAATTCTATCGATATTTTTTTGCTGAAGCAAGCAGTTTCTTAGAAGTTTACTCAATAGATTAAAAGTGATTTTTTGAACGTTTAAAATTGCTTTGTTAACCCTTTTCAGGTGGTAATGACAGTAAATGTATGTAAAATTGTTGGTTTTTATTCAACTTTTCATTAACCTTATTCCTGAAGGCCATTTATGGTAGTACTCAAACGATTAGTCGACTAGTCGATGTCGACTCTGGGCAAACCAGTAGCTGACTCTCAATTGTGCAGTCGACTAGTCGGAGGAGTTCAAGCTTTTAGGTAAATAGTATCCCTTCTGTGCCACTGTCAGACAGTTTGAACAGCAATATTGGGCAATCAATGTATACATCTATTGCCATCTAATAATAGTGACAGTAGTTTGTTTTAACTGGTACTAGCAGAGTGCTGAATTCCCATAAATCGCAACAAGGCAAATCAATGTATACATGTACATCTATTGTCATCTAATAGTAGTGACAGTTGTTTGTTTTAACTGGTACTAATAGAGTGCTGAATTATTTTGGGCTATCAGGATATGTTATTAATTTGCCTTGTTGCAATTTATGGGAGAGTGCCTATAGGCACTCACCCATAAATCGCAACAAGGCAAATTAAATAAGACTATATAATTTCACTCTTAGCATAATTAGAGGCACATTAACAGAATAATGTTCCAGTAAGTTGCTGTATATGAATGCCCAAGTGAAGCCAAATTTGGACCTTCAGCACTCTACCGGAACACCAACACTGTTATAAGGAGACAAGTTATCACCAATGACTAGTCGAAGTCAACTTGACTTTTGGGTATTGACTAGTCGATTTTGGAATTCACTAGTCGTTTGAGCACTAATTGATGGGGTATATTCGTAACTTAGTCAACAAGTGATTGGGCCTCAGATGGTACCAGGTCTGTAGGTTTTATACCAGATTCACTTTGCCTCACCTAGTATAAAACCTACAGACCAGGAACAATCCCATACCCGATCACTTGCTGATTATGTAATTAATAGTACATGGCTTTCACAAAGTACAATGTGTAACAATCAATACAGTGACCATGTAGGAAAAACATTTAAAAATCGTCTCCCAAACCACATGTCCAAATGCTTTCATATTTAACATACAATAGCTTTGCAAGGGTACATTTCAAGTCCTTTCAAACCAAGATGCTAATATTTAGGCATGATGGATCCTTGGAATTTAACACTGTTGATAATAGAGAAAACCTGAAAAAAATATTCTCCCAGACAGGCATCTGCTCCAGAAGCTTCCATGTTTGACACATGAGAAGTTTGTTACATGTGCAGGTTCAAAACCACAGTCATGTTTAAGAGGCTTGCTTTTAATAAAATAGCAAATTAAAGATGGCTAGAGATGGGTGGTATGCTGTAACAGGCTTGTCATTTTGAGGCGTGCGATCGCCCCGGGCCGCAGTCGCCCACCTGAGTTCAAAATTCTGCGGACGGTAAAAGTCTGTCTATCCCCGATTACTGCTGTCAAAGGAACCTCAAAATTGGCTGTCTCAAACGGCAATTTTCACAGATTGAAGGAGGTAACAAAGCACCATTTGTGAAGTTTGTAGTGTGATGTCGATACAGTCATCCAGAGACAGTAAGTAACTTTCCAAATACGAGCTAGTGGTCTGCCAGTTCCAAAGTTGTAATTAGTTATTACATTGTACGTCAGACTCTGACAACTCTTGTGTCATGTGCGATTAAGGGACGTATTATCCTCAAGCCAGTTCGACTCCTGCTGATTTGCCTGGGACGTTTCATCCCAAAATCAAAGCTTCAAAGGTTCTATGAAAGTCTATTGGGAGTTTGACATGGGTGGGGGGGGGGGAAGATATCCATGCCTGGTTATCTTCCCCCCCCACCCAAGTCAAAAAATATAGAACAAATTAAAAACAGTTTCAACTTGGCTTATACTGTTGAATAATGACCAGTGAATTGAAAATAGGGCATCTTAGAACCTTTCCAGCAATTTGGGGGACTTTTCTGAACATGTAGATGGGGTTGGGGTGGGGGAGATGTCCAACCTGCATATCTTCCCCCCTCACCCGTCCAAAAAACATAACTACTATTCAAAAATATCAATAGTTTTTTCAAATATGGATATATTGTGAAATAATAGTACAAGATAAAACATTTCCTATTGGATTTAAAAAAATTTAGGTGTGGGTGGGGTGTGGAAGATATCATATTCCATATGGTGTGAGGGAAAAATATCCACCACCCCCCCAATCCCCCTCCAACCCCCCAATTCCAATCAACCCCAACTCAGTGTTTATATCTAAAACCAATTTTTCTCCCAAATAATGTCAAATATGTGAAATAGAAAATATTGAGATGATTTATTGTCACAGGTTTGGCACTGGATGGACCTGGAGGCGAGATATCCATGTTGGAATTGAAAAAAAAATTTGGCCCAAAATGTTTTTCTTGACATTTCATCATCAAATAATGTCATATCACTCAAAAAAAATTTTTGTCGTGGGTGGGGGGTGGGGGGGGGGGGGGTGGTGGGGGGTGGGGGGGGAGATATCCTGCTACACCGGGACGATTCGTCCCCCAAATCTGATTGATTCGCCCCAAGTTATCACCATCTGGCGGTGAGCACAGTGCAATGGCTTGTACAGTCATCATGTAATGTATAGATACAGGCTTGGTTATTTGGATGTAAGATAACTATAACGCTCACTGTTAGTGAGTGTAATGGGTAACCTGGTATCTTGCATCCAAATATTCAAGCCTGCATCTATACATTACGTGATGACATACATCATAATTACACAAACCATGTACCTTAAATGATATTAGTTGTCTACCCAGCAGTCTGAAACAAAATAGCCCCTGCAAACCATAAATGGCCCTTCTAGGGTCATTTTAGGCTAACCCAAAATGGCACTCCTGGTGTGATTTGAGGAGAACTATAATGGCCCTCCTGCAATTTTTGAAATGACAAGCCTGCTGTAAATATTGTTCAGTATCAGTATCAGATTTATCAAACCAATGGAGTCTTAACTCTTTACCTAACATGAAAAGCAGACTACACAAGGAGCTCGTTTCAATGAGGGGTCATAACCTATGTTTTTGAGACAAAAAATGAAAAAAATAATGAAAATTAATTGGCGATTTAGAATAGTGCTGGCTGATTTTGATCGTTACGTTGGGTAAAGGGTTAAAATACCAAAGTTTCAGTATTGAAAAATATTTCCAACATTAGCTAAAACATAAAGATCAGACAGGAGAACATTTTCCAAACTGGCAGATAGGAGTAGCCCATGGTCCATGTCCTTCACAGGCACTTGTCACTGGTCAATTGCTGTAACACATGCCAATACTGCTTGATCATATGAAGGGAATCTGAAATACTGAAGTTTCAGTATTGAAAAAAATTCCCAACCTCAGCTAAAACATAAAGATCAGACAGAACATTTTCCAAAATTGCAGATAGGAGGAGCCATGGTCAGTGTCTTTCAATGCCACTTGTCACTGGTCATTTGATGTAACACTAAAGCTGGGAGAAAATACCCCCTGGGTATTTTCTCCCAGTTTTATTGTTACATCACCTGACAAGTGGCGAGTGTCTGCGATATTTCAACCATTTTGACAAATATTTCAGCCCTTATATATTACATCAACCTGTCTTATTCACACAAGTCTATAAGTTGAATATGGGCATTCTAAGTCTGACTACTGTAGAAACGTAATCTGCCGCTAGGCAGTATACCAAAAATATTAATCGATATTCGTATTGGTGTCAATATGTTGTCGACACCAAATACTGTACTGATACCGAGGTAAATCATTCTAAAAATACTGATACTGATACCAAACTTGATGTTTCAGTACCGCCCAACTCAAAAGATGACAGACCTTTTCATTGATCTGTCGAAATTCTCTGTGCTCTTTTCTCTCAACCACAGTGCGGAATCTTACATGTCGAAAAGAAATGGGAAAAAATTTAATCTCAGATGCTGTTTTTGTTTGTTTTTCTTGATTCAGTCTTGATTTTGCACTGTTTTATTTTATGAAATCTCAACCCAGTGATGTACAGGGGCAATGTGATTATTGGAGGGGGGGGGGGGGCGGGGGTGTAAACCTGATTTGTCCTGACAGTGATGGCTCAAGTTCCAACTTCCTAATATTCCAACTACATGTACATCATATGATATGGTTTTGTTTAGGGCTGCAATGATTAATCGTGAAACAAATTTATCGTGATTCATTCTCTGACGATATGTATCACAATTTTATTGCACTGTATCACGATACACGTGGCCCCAAAATTTCATGAATATTTTGTTAATGTCACTTCAAAAATGGCCTCATTGTTGACTATTCGATATTCATTATATGTAGTTTTCCTTTGAAATCGGGATTGTAGAAGTCTGAATTTACTTTGCTCTTAGGTATTTGTTAGCATTGAATAGCAGAAACCATACACCTCGCTCTTTAAACTTTATATACTATGATCCAACAAATCATAAATGTCAAGGAAACAGAAGAGTGTGTCACGATGTTTTGTTGTCAAGAAGTTTGAGAAATCAAATTTCATTGAAATGAAGCTGCTTGACCCCAAACTGTATGATGATTTGTTATTTGGCCATTGTATGGGTGGATATTAGACTTTCCCTCTACACACCATCCCAGTAGAAATGTGAGGAGTCAAGAAGCAAATCTGCGGTTATGGACCACCGGGTGACCTGGTGGTCCATAACTGCAGAGTTGCTTCTTGTGTCCTAACTTTTTGATGATTGACAAGTATATCGCGATACTTATCGAATCGTGGGGATTGTATCATGATTTGCATCATATCGTGAGAAAACGTATCGTTGCTGCCCTAGTTTTGTTGAAATTCTTTTTTAAAATAATACTTTTCCAGCTGCTCAATTTGTAACTTACATGGGTGGATGTGGCCAAATTATTAGGTAGAGGGTTAAAGTTCTGCTGTGAATTGGCTGGGTTAGGGATTTTGCAATGCTTTTTCTTGTTCATTAATAACTTTAAACTTCCTTAGCTATATTCCAGCAAGAGCTCTCGAGTTATTTATAGAGAGTTTAATTTTAAAAACAAATGAAACAACAAGTGAGAAGAATGCAAAGACATTAACAACAAGTCATATGTAAGTATATCTCAGTCTACAAGCTACAGTACAGTTGCCATGGACTGGTCGTAATCCGGTTGTATCCAGTATTTCATTAATTAAATTTTTGCTTATTCCTATAATTAGTGTTTGGAATCTAATATTATTGTGCCTGTGGAAATATTGCCCACCTGTGGAAAGTGACCAGTCCACTGTGGCTGCACTGTATTCTTATTTTGCCCCGACTTGAAAAGTCGAAGGGGTATCTAGTGGAGACCTCTGTCCGATTATTCATTAGTCCGTCTGTTCATCCATCCAATATCTACCCATTTGTTATGTACGTTTGTGCAGCCATGCGGCCGCCCATCCGTACCAACATTTTCCTTCGATTTTAATGATATTTGGTCTTGTGATAGAGCATCATGGAGGAACGATGCCTGTGTAGCATGAGTTTCTTCCACACATTTTCTCCAGAGTTAAGGCCCTTTTTCACTGTCGACTTGAAAATTTTTAGTGGGTCCAGGGCATTGGCACACGCTTTGCATTGCCCCTCTTGTTATGTCTGTTTAGTGGTGCAAGATTCTTAATTAATAAATTTATAGCACACTTTCACAGGGCGTAAATTTCATTCCATTTTGCGAGAATCCAAATGAGAATGTTGCTATATAGCTCTACTGTTTGCATACAATATCCCACAGTTTGAGAGAATCTTGATAAGAATCAGATTCTGAATTCCTGAATTCCTGATGAATTTTATCCCTTTACCCAACGCAGACGATATCAAAATTTATTATTTTAATTACTATTTTTTAAAAATTGAAAAAAAAAATTCAACAAAACCACATCATGTGACCCCTCATTGGAACGAGCTCGATGAGCTCGTTCCAATGAGGGGTTACATGATATGGTTTTGATATGGTTTTGTTGAAATATTTTTTAAAATTTATTTCTTTCAACTGCTGAATTTGCAAATTACGGTGGCAGATTTTCTGACAATAATTTGTTCAGCATCCATCAGTGCATCCTTTCATCCGTCTATCAGTCCATTAATCCGTCAATCAATTTGTCTATTTGTCAATCTGTCCATCTATCTGTTTGTCTGGAAGGTGTTAAAATTTTGTTTGCCTAGGCCATAATTTCCTATTTCGGAGAATTAATTCAGATTCTCGCAAAAATGGTTGTGAGAATCTATACCTGTTATGAGTGTCCCAAGATCCCATAAGGCCACCATGGTTTAACCCCTGTTGCATACTGATAATACATGTTAACCCTTTACCCAACACAGCTTTTTAATTTTTAACACATCAACTGAAATTTTAGAAAATAAATAATATTTACCAATAAAACCTTACAAGTATGGATGCTCATTGAGCCAAATCCAATGACAGCCACACTTGTACAATTTTATTGACAAAGTGTCCGGATATTTCAGAGGTGCAGAGAGAATCAACATGGATTCTCACTGGTTTTGTTTTGCGAATCTTTGCGTGAATCAGTTGTATTGGGTGTTTATTGTTTATTTATTTTAGTTTTTAACAACACTTTTGACAGCCAAGGTCACCTCGTGGGCAGACTGTTTTAAGGGTGGAGGAGTACTCGGAGAGAATCATGAGCAATGGCGTACAACTGTCAGACTCGCCAACGAACTAACTCCACACAAGTAAGGTTAGTATTGGTTGAAGACAGGTGCACCATCAACGTGCAGTATGCCTTAGTACAGTAAAACCTCTCTTGAGAGAGCACTGTCTTGAGAGACCACCTGTCTTGAGAGACCACATCTACCAGGCACCGATTGGTTTTACTCTATAATGGACATGCTATGGGAGACCACCTGTCTTGAGAGACCACCTGTCTTGAGAGACCACTGTGACCTGGTACCAACTTGTATTTTTATGCCATAATATACCTGTCTTGAGAGACCGCCCCTTTGAAGACTGAAATCATGACAGAACTTTTTACCTGTTCTGGAATTGGAAAATCCATTGCGGTTATACTAACATAATTAAAAGTATTAAAAGCTCTTAATTGGGTTTCAATTGCTAACTCATTAAAGATTGAGATGTTTTTATAAGACCCCTGTGAAAAGATTAGGATTATTGCTGAATAAACAATTTCATACATACCTGAAATGTGACAGGAATAAAAATAAATTTGTGTTGAAAGTCTTTTTGTAACAAATTGAAATGGACTGTTATAAAAATTATAAAAAAAATTAGTGTTGAAAATCTTCATTGAAGATTTTCAACACTAATTTATTTTTATAATTTTTATAACAGTCCATTTCAATTTGTTACAAAAACTTCATAAAAAGAACAACTACAAAGTAATTACAAAAATCCATTCTTCTACATTTCTGAATTTTGTGGATGGGTATTCACTGACTTCAGAAAACCTGAAACCTGTTATGAGAGACCACCTGTCTTGAGAGACCACTTTTGTGTGGCCCAAAGGGCGGTCTCTCAAGACAGGTTCTACTGTACACAGCACCACAGTGCCCCCATGTGGGCAATGGGGATGAAGTGCCTCGCCCAAGGAGACAACACAGTTATTCCTGGCAGGGATCAAAATGTGGAGCTTTAGGTTTGAAGTCCAATTCCATAACAGCTGAGCCACCGCACTCCCTTATGTCTACACATGTGGGGAATTCAGTGGATGTCACAGGGCTCTCAAGGAGCAAATTGGTGGCGAGTGATACGTCACTCACCTACAGTTGAAATTAGGTGAGGGATGGCGAGTAATTGAAATGGTGTGGGGACATTTCTCTATCGGACATTTCCCCATCCGGACATTTCACCATCGGACAATTCCCCATCCGGAGATTTCCCCATCGAGGGTGGACATTTCCCCATCAGCATTCCCCCATCAGAGACGGACATTTCCCCATCGGGGGTGGACATTTCCCTGTCAGATATTAACACCTTTCCCCATCGAGGGCGGAAGTTTTCATTTTTTATTCTTCTATAACTTGAAAATTGCAATTAAAACATCCATATTGTTAAATCCACTTGTGTGATAAAAAGTGATGTGTTCATCAAATTTCACATCAGTGAAGAGATGACCGTTTATCAATCATCTCAACAAAAAGTTAACTGTAAATTGCTACGAAAACAGAACACAAATGTCTTATAAACACGAACAATTCAAACAATATTACCCATGTCGGCTTAATAAAAAGGGAATGATACACAACAAGTCAATAGGAAAATTTCAAACAGACGGACCCACAAAAAATTTAGAAATGGATGGTGAAAAGACCGCATGGGGAATTGTCCGTTTTTCTATTAAGCAGAATGGGGTAATGTCCGATGGGGAAATGTCCGGCCTAAATGGGATGGGGTAATGTCCAGATGGGTAAATGTCCGATGGGGAAATGTCCGGCGACCAATTGAAACTGCAATTAGCCTTTTAACCCCTTTACCTAACATAGTGAGTGGGAAAAACAGCCAGAAAATTTACCAATGTAAGCCTACAACAGCCTAAAATATCTTACAAATGCCTCAATAAAAACCATACAAATGTGGGTATCATTAGAACCGGCTCATCAAGCCGGTTCTAATGATATCCACATTTGTATGGTTTCATTGAAACATTGCGAGAATTTTTTTCGATAAATGTGAAATTTAATTTATTTTTTAAAAAAGCCCTGTCAGGTAATGGATTAAAGGACGATTTTAGGGGTTTTAGAGGTGAGTGATGATCACTCGCCACTTTGGATGTCTTGGCGAGTAATAGGGGAGTGCGAGTGATCACTCGCCATTCCTTGAGAGCCCTGGTGTCACAGTCATTCTCTGATATATTACAAGAATTTTTATGGAATTAATAGGTTACTGTATAACCTATCTGCAGTTAACAGGTCCAGTTTGTACTGAAGGTGTGGTAAATTGTTTATTTGTAAGTTAATTACATACAATTAACAGCATTATTCAATTAAAAGATATACAATTAAGTGGGCTTCACTGTATCTGTAAAACTTAGATTTTTTATTATTCCTAAAAAATTAAAAATCTGTTTCTCAGGCCCTTCTGCATGGTCCTTTTGGCTAGTTCTTGCTCTCTTTTTGTAACCAATGAAACTTAAAAAAATCCCGCTCAGGATCACAGATCCAATGTCGAGTTGTGACCTTGACCTTTGACCTGGCGAGCCAAGGTCAATAGGGTTCTTCCTCGCACCAAGGCCAACACACCTATGAAGTTTCATGACTCTAGGTTGAACCACTATCAAGTTCTCATCCGGAAACCAATTGTTGCGATATACTATGTTCAAGGTCACTGTGACCTTGACCTTTGACCTGGTGAGTCCAACATCAATAGGGTTCTTCCTCGCACCAAGGCCATCACGCCTGTAAAGTTTCATGACTCTAGGTTGAACCACTATCAAGTTATCATCCGGAAACCAATTGTTGCGATATACTATGTTCAAGGTCACTGTGACCTTGACCTTTGACCTGGTGAGTCCAACATCAATAGGGTTCTTCCTCGCACCAAGGCCAACATACCTATGAAGTTTCATGACTCTAGGTTGAACCACTATCAAGTTATCATCCGGAAACCAATTGTTGCGATATACTATGTTCAAGGTCACTGTGACCTTGACCTTTGACCTGGTGAGTCCAAGATCAATAGGGTTCTTCCTCACACCAAGGCCAACACACCTATAAAGTTTCATGACTCTAGGTTGAACCACTATCAAGTTATCATCTGGAAACCAATTGTTGCGATATACTATGTTCAAGGTCACTGTGACCTTGACCTTTGACCTGGTGAGTCCAAGATCAATAGGGTTCTTCCTCGCACCAAGGCCAACACACCTATGAAGTTTCATGACTCTAGGTTGAACCACTATAAAGTTATCATCTGGAAACCAATTGTTGCGATATACTATGTTAAAGGTCACTGTGACCTTGACCTTTGACGTAGCGAGTCCAAAATCAATAGGGTTCTTCCCCTCACCAAGGCCAATCTACCTATGAAGTTTCATGAATGTGAGTTGAACCATTATCAAGTTATCATCCGGAAACCAATTGTTTAAGATTTACTATGTTCAAGGTCACTGTGACCTTGACCTTCGACGTAGCATGTCCAAAATCAATAGGGTTCTTCCTCCCACCAAGACCAACCTACGTATGAAGTTTAATGAATGTGAGTTGAACCACTATCAAGTTATCATCCGGAAACCAATTGTTTACGCCCGCCCGCCCGCCCGCCCGCCCGCCATTCACCAAACTATAAGTCGAGTTTGACTTCGTCACAACTCGACTAAAAATAAAAATTAAATGGTTTATGTCTGATATTTTACCCAAGTTAATGAAATTGCCACTTGAGTGCAACAAGGCTTTGCAGTGCTTTAGCATTGCAAAGCCTTCTTGCACGCAAGGGACATAATACACCACCACCCATGCAGTTCTGTAGGTTATGAGGCCTAAAACAAAACAAACCAAGAGCATGAAGTTTTTAGTGGCAAAGAAATAATTACAAAAATAAAAAATAAAATAAAAAACTGCCCGCCCGCAAGCAATTTTACAAAAAATGGAGAAACAATGAGAAACAAGTTCTAATTTGTGAGGCCTTATCAACATTTTTTTCTGTTTTCAGAAAACACACAATAGTAAATGAAAAACAGTTTGATTTTTTACATGATTTAGTGGCAACTATTCCAGATCATCAGGCAGAAGATGAAATGGATGACGGTAATCATAACAATAACAAAAAACAGAAAGTTCCAAGGTTTGTATGAACAATTTTGTTACCATCTTTATTTTTCTAAATCTTTACAAAATCTGTCATGATTTGCATGACAGCTTAGCATTTCATTTTTAGCTTAACTTGACATAGTCAAGATAAGCTATTGCCATCACGCGTGCGGAAGTCTGTTAGTCTGTGAGTCTGTTAGCCTGCGAGTCTGTAAGTCTGTTCACATTTTCCTTTAGCACGGGCTACACCTCGCAGAATCTTGTCTGATCGTCACGAAATTTCATATGCAGGTTTGGGGTCATGTCTAGATGAGAACGTCCCCTTTTGGTCGCGATCAGGGAACCGGTATCGCTGCCCGAGCTCAAAACCCGAAAACCATTAGCACAGTCTACACGTTGTATTTATGAAGGGATTTCATTGTAACTTGGTAGGATGCCTCTGTATAATGCCTAGATGAGAACGTCCCCTTTTGGGCCTGATTGGGCAACTATGACGGCTACATGGGCCCAAAGCCTGAAAACCTTTAGCACAGTCTACAGGTCATATTTAAGAAGGGATTTCATTGTAACTTCGTAGGATCACTCCAGATAATGCCCAGATGAGAATGACTCCTTTTGGTCGCGATCATTCAACCATGATGGCTGTCTGAGCCCAAAACCCGAAAAACTTTAGTACAGACTACAGGTCGTATTTGTGAAGGGATTTCATTGTAACTTGGCAGAATGACTCAGTGTTATGTCGAGATGAGGACTTCCTCTTTTAGTTGCAATCGGTCAACTGTGATGGCTACACAGGCCTGAAGCCTGAAAACCTTTAGCACAGTCTACAGGCCATATTTATGAAGGGATTTCATCGTAACTTGATTCGATGACTCGTTTTGGAATAATTTCACTGTAACTTGGTAACTTTCGTTGACATACATTAACTGTGAGGGCCACATACATTAACCCACTCCTCAGTTCTTTAGTACAGTCTACACCTCATATTATTTTTATTGAAAACATAGCATACAGGGAACAGAAATTAACATATTACCAATTATCACAATTCTTGTCTTATTTCATAATCCTTTTATAAATATTGAACATTATCCTTTTCATCAAACACAACACACAGACTAATTAAGCTACAGTGTCATTGACATTTTCATTTTCATTTTTTGTTTCAAAAACATAGGTTAGATGTGCCCGTTCCAAAGAGCGGTCATAACGTATGTTTTTGAGATAAAAAATGAAAAATTAATGAAAATTAATTGGCGATTTTTGTGAATATTGCTGGCTGGTTTTGGCCATTACATCGGGTAAAGGGTTAAACCCTGTCTACACTGAAGTCAAAATATCAAAATTTCAAGATGCAATTTTTTTCTGTAATTCTCCAAGTAATTTAACCAATTCAATCAGTGATATTGACAAGGGTCATTTTCCAAGATACAGGGTAACAATTCACCTAACCAACCCTTTCGAACTGCTGTTGCATGCCTCAGTTTTAAAGGCCTGGTGACTCAGTTGGTAGAGGTGCAGGCTGCAAGCCTGCACCTCTACCAACTGAGTCACCAACTGAATCCCACCTGTGGCAACCACATTGTGTCCTTGGGCAAGACACTTCAACCCCATTGCCCACATGGGGGCACTGTGGTGCTGTGTACTAAGGCATACTGCATGTTGATGGTGCACCTGTCTTCAACCAATACTAACCCTGCTTGTGTGGAGTTAGTACGTTGGTTAGTCTGACAGTTGTTCGCCATTGCTCATGATTCTCTCTGGGTACTCCTCCACCCGTAAAACAGTCTGCCCACAAGGTGAGCCCTGCTTGTGTGGAGCTAGTATCTTGGGGAGCTGTCAGTTGCTCAATGTTGCTCGGTGGTTCCCTCTGGGTACTACGGCTTCCTCCACCCATAAAACTATCGTCATGATTAATCATTGTGCAGAAATATGTGACCTTAAACACCAATAAATAAATAGATAAATAAATAATTCAGAGGCCTGCATTGTTCTAGAAAATTGACAAACAAAAAACCTGTTGTCCTATATTCTTTGGCGAACAGCAGTTGATTGAATTGATTGCTCGCCCCATTTGTAAGGGCATGGAAAAAAGTTAAGGTATCACTTGTATGCATATTTCATAAATAGGAACTTTTTCTTTCAGTTCAGTAACACCTTTGTGAGCAAGAGAAGTACTATTGTGGTAAACTAGCTTTCTAAGGGCAGACTGAGAAATATATATCAATCATTGACAATGTTATAGCGAAATTTATTAAACTTGTTCAATAAATTAGTTCTTGACCATGTTTTGGCTCTGTCCAAATATAATTTACTGGTTCAGTTTTGTAATTTACATTATACACTGGAGATGACTTACATATTCTATTTTTCACTTGACTTAAATATGATAAAGCAATCCAGACTTCATAGAGAGGAAAAACGCACCCCCTATGTGATCTCAAATTATGTTGTTAGAAACAATGCAGAGCATCCACTCCAAAAAAATAATCCCCAATGAGGTAGTTTTTTTTTCAAGCATTCACCTATAGAAATTTATTGAAAGAACAATTTAATATTCATTAATTGATTTCATTGGAAGTTTTTAAATTTCATTCCATTCTACTGGTAAAATGGGATCCGGTAACCAATGCTTAGGGCAGAAGCCCTCTAACCCTTTACCTAATGAATTGGCCACATCTACCCGTGTAATATGCAAATTCAGCAGTTGAAAAAATTCTGTTTTTAAAAAAATTCAAGCAAAACCATATCAAATGATCCCTCAGTGGAGGGGGTGCATGACATGGTTTTGTTGATTTTTTTTGAAAAATTTGGAAATATAATATTTAAAATAATAAATTTTGATAAGGCCTAAAAAATTTAAAAATATGTTTCTCAGGCCCTCCTGCATGGTCCTTTTAGCTGCCGCATGTTCTCTTTTTATAACCAATGCAAACTTTAAAGTTAAATGGGTTATGTCTGATATTTTACCCAATTTAGTTAATAAAATTGATAAATTTGTCCCATGAGTGCAACAAGGCTTTGCAGTGCTTTAGCTTCTAACTGTGCTCTTAAACATCAAAAAAATTTCTCCATGGGAACCCCAGAAAATGAAGCAGTGCTTGTTTTCTGTCGTAAACAAGCTCTGTTTTACTGGTACAATAGGACTAGGTCACCAATGCCTGTGGGGGAAGTCCTCTAAAATGGGCAATGTGGGTATAAACGATTGACTGGACTTGACTTTATATCCATATTGTGGTCATGATCAGCCATTGTGCAGAAATATATACCTTAAACACCAATAAATAAATAAATAATCAATAAAATTATAATAATAAAAAAATCAATTCCATATCTCCAGAGTCACGGCCAATAGGGCTGTCACGATTTTTGAATTTCAGAATTGATTAATAATCAATTAATCGAACGTAGATGACCCCCTCTCCCTCTCTCATTGAAGTCGTTAAAAATGAAGTTCAAGTCAGTGCACTTCTGTCAAGTAAACAATGAAGACGATCCTAGTTTCGTTTGTGAAAAATGTGATTGCCTTCTGGACTCCTGACATCGTTTCTAGCATAGTTCACATTGCGCATTTTATGTATTATCCCAGGTGATTAACCTATTACGTGTGTCATTGGTGGCATGTAAAGCATAGCATAAAACAATCACAAAATACTAACAAGTAACAACGTTCTGGGTGAAGGAAATAAAAGTGCGTTTTAAAGATATTCCAAAATCTGTTTCTGTATTCTTTCTCATATACCGGGGCCTTCGGTCCATTACATTTTGTAGGTGCATGTTCTGAACTTCTGACGTCATAGAAATGGGGCGGATACACTAATATACAGTCACCATTTGCACTACAGATCAAATCCAGTCAAACATGGAAACAAGTAGTACTCTGTGTGTTTGTGTTGGGGGAGAGGGAGGAGAGAGGGCAGGGTAGGAGTTATGTCTCTGTTTAAATAATTGAGTTTAGATATTTTAGTTATACAAGTGAAAAAACCTTATCAGTATTTCAAAGTTGAGTGTTCTAACTTTCGAAGGAAGAATATGATGAACATCATAGACATACTATCGGAAGTTCGCAATTACACTGATGGTTCAAAAGTTCAGAACATCAAAGCTTTGAATGAACCTAAAAGACATGTGCTTCTAACAGTTTCTTGAGGTTTGACATCGACATTCTTAACCCTTTACCTTTAGAAACAATAGTTTTTTCATCAATTTTCCTTTAATTATTAAACGTCTAAAACAGGGTTCAATTTACCGATTTTTCAAGAAGGAAAATTACTAATCGATTTCACTGTGACCGATTGACAATTGATTAATCGTGACAGCCCTAACTGCCAATGATTTTCCAGCTACACAAGAATACAACTACATTTACTTGGAGTTACTTCTGGAATGTTCTTTGAATTATCATACTTTACGGCTTTTTAACTGGCAGAGTTGCTAAATTATTTTTCAAAGGTGATTTGTGATGTGAATATTTTTTCAAGGGTACCATGCTACAAGCAAAAGGAGCCCCAGTTTAGTAAGATTTTGTTCATAAATAATTGTTTTGGTACAATTTATTGGAGAGTGCCTCTTTGGCACTCTCCAATAAATTGTAAAAAAGCAATTTATTCAAACATTTTTTCTGTTTCAACTGCTGAGCAAACAAGTTAATGAATACAGTGTGAAGCCACTAAATAGCTTTAAGAACTTTTTTTAGTAGAGCCATGATTGTTGCTTCTAGCACTCTACCAGTTAAAGTCTGAGTTTAATGGTCGGAAGATGATCTGGAAAAGGGGTCAGATCATGTGATAAATAAGGTTAATATATGGAAAGGGTCTTCTTGATGATCAAAAAAATGTTAATATTTCAACTTTTTTTATTGTTTATATTTCAACTTTTTTTATTGTTTAGACAAAGGAAAAATAAAGAAGGTGCCAAACCAGGAAGAAGGAAGAAGAGGAAGGAATCTTCAGAAGATAGCTCAATTGATGTATGTATCAATGATGTAATAATCAGTATTATTAACATATAAGGCTATTATTTATTATTTAGAATGGTTTAACGAGACTTGAACAGCCAAGGTCATATTGTGTCGGTGACAGTTTTACTTGTGGAGGAAGCCGGAGTACCTGGAGAGAACCACCGAGCAGCAGCCAGCTCCTCAACATCGTAACTCCGCACTGTAGAACAGGCAGGGTTAGATTGGTTGAAGACATGCGCACCATCAACATTCCTTATTCCTCAGTACATGGCATCACCGTGCCCCCACATGGACAATCAAGGTTAAGTGCCTTGCCCAAGGACACAACTCGGGAGTCCGAATTGATCGCTCAGACGGTCACCCATTCAAGAACTAACCAGGCTTGATGTTGCTTAACTTTGGTGATCTGATGAGAACCGGTTACAGCAACATCACCCCTAACATGTAAGATTAACATGTTCAGATGCCGCATTTGTATAGAGGCAGGGCTTGCTCCCCGAAAAATGTGAGGGGATGGGGATAGATCAGAGTCACAGTGGGTATGGGGATAGAACAAAGTTACAGGGTTCATTGTGGCCCATAACCCTTAAAAACCATGAAGGTCCTTGAATTAAAAAATGGGTTTTCAAGGCCTTGAATGTACTTAAAATGTGTGCATTAGGCTTGAAAATCCTGAATTTTTTACTGGTAGAGTGCTAAATTATTTTTGGTCACCAAAATTTGTTCATATGTCCTTACCTTGTTACAATTTATGGTAGAGTGCTTGCAGGCACTCTCCCATAAATTGTAACAAGGCAAACCCTTACAGACTAAATAATTTTACTTCAAAGATAATAATGAAGCGTATCCACTGAATATGAAGCCTTTACAATAACCTGCACTTCAGAGTAAAGCCCAAATATGGGCTTCCAGCACTCTACCAGTTAAGGATTCTTCAAAGTTTTAAATCGTACAAACCAAGGAAATGAGAGAGAATTTATTGAACATTAAAATGTATCAAGATTTATGGCCAAGCAGTTTTTTTTAGTCAAATGTCATCTGCTTGAATAGGCAGATGACACTTCCCTAAAAATTAGTGATGATCCAATAAGGTAAATGAATCGTCATCTGATTGCCGTTGTTTTGGATATGAAATTGGCCGATTGTTGATGCCAATGTCAGATGGTCAGTGTCTTTTGTTAACTGATGGTAATCGCCCGCCAATGCACCGTGTAAACACCCAATCCCGGCAACAGTTTTAGTGGTGTTTGTTATCAATATTGAGATCTTTAATTAATGATTTAATTAATGATGAGGAACACATTTATTTTACTAATGGGTGCTGCCATCTTGCACACATAATATATGATAAACCAGAATCACGGCAGAACAAAACAAAATGAAAAAAACTTAAACATGAACACTACAGTTTTATCTTCTATGGAAGTTGTCGCAGAAATGCATCAAAGGTAAGGCCTTAATCCAAAATATGCTAGATATTCATCCCCGCTAACGAGCCAGACTGCCCGCCCACCCGCCCCGATTTTCATACCTGTATAACTCTGAAATGAAGCTCAATAAGTTTACCAGGAGGAATAACATAGAATGAACTTGGCAGATAATGCGGTTCTGTTGTGGTTATTAGTGTTTGAACAATTCTATAATTTATTTTCTTATATTTTTATACTGTACCAATGACCCAGACATAGCTGGTGCTAACTCTTAAAATATAGGGCCAAACACAAATTTTGCCCCCCCCAATCCCCAAAATTTGCATCTAAAACCAAAGAAAACATGTCCTGAATGGCCCTCCACACTTCACCTCTACTGCGCATGCGCAGTGTCAAGGACGTTCCGAAATTGGCGCCATTAATCATTCTAAGTTTGGCCCTTCATCAGTTAACATCTGACTGATCTTTGTGCTTGTAAATCTCAGTTTAAATGATGCCAGACACATAAATATTAGTGAAATGGTGATTCTAAGGAGGATAGAGAAGGAGGAGAGGAAAAATGTGTGACAGAATATTATCAGGGCTGTAACTTAAAATTTTTTAATGAAATTATGTTAAGTTACCTATTTTCGAGGCAGCAGCCATTTTGTTGTCATTCTGATTATTTAGTTACACTGATTTTTCAGTGTTTTCCTCTCTCCCTGTCCTTTAAGTCCCTCCTTGCTATTCTCCCATGCTTTTGGCATAGTTTCTGTAATTATTATTACTAAGTTTTCTTGGGAGTTTTAGCTGAATAACAGAATGAATTCTGTTCTTTTCCCCATGTTTACGTCTTCACCTACGGGTGGTTAGGCGTTGTGTTCTGCATCTACCATCTGATGTTCTGCAGTTTCTTCCCTGGAAGTCTCTGTTTTGCATCAGATAGTGTATTTTTGGTAACTGATTCCGGGCCTGGGTGCCTGGAGTCTTATTTTAGTGTTTTTACATTCATTGTTTACATTTACAACAGCCCTCTGTGTGAGGGGGGGATTTCTTTAAAATAATATCTTGATGTTATTTTAATCATAACTAGATACATTATTATTGTTCGTAAGTGTTGAATAAATTGTTTAAAATATTTTTAAAATTTTTGTCCACACTTAGGCTTGGGATCCATTGGGGCTCAACGTTACTTTTCAGAAACTTGGGCTGTTCTGAAAAAATATTTTTTCAAAATATTTTGATTTCAATTATTTTTTCTATATTAATGGATCATATTATTATTATGTATTTTGATTGCCAGGGGTTGGTGCGAGTACCAGGACTTGTTTTCTTTTCACATTGAAAGGATTTTGATCAATTGTAATAAGAGGAAGTCTTCCTCTGACTTTTATAATCATTCTATATGTGGTCAGTGTACTCGCATTAACTCCTGTTCTGTATCGTATGATTTCGATGACAACATGGGAAGCGTATGACACGGTATGTTAGTGGGGAATTGGACACTCTGGTCCTTTCCCCGCAGGGTCACTCTACTTTATCAATTTCTATTTCAGACGATCAAGATTAGGGTGATGTATCTGTGATGTCTTCCAACAGTGTGCCTCCGTCGTCACAATTAATGAAGGGCTAGCGGAAAAGTGCTCATGTAAATACGCCAATTGCCTAAGAGGACCCTAGTAGGTTCGACGGCCTTTGACGTCCGCTAGCTCGCCCGGTGTAGCGTCCATTCATCGAATGGTTCGGCAGCCGGGTTCGTCCGTTGCGGTCTAGAAGGAGTTTTGGGGTGATGCGAGCACTATAAATCAACCAAATGCACACCCAGTGACGGCGGATTAGAGGGAGAACGGAGGAAGCCTTTTAGTCCGGTTCATAGCTCGTTCTGGTCCATCTGGACGGCGAGCGAGAGAGGCCCCTCTCTCGTACAACAACATCTGGCCCCAGATGTTGTGGTACAAAATGTTTCGCATTCGGAGCATACGTCCGTCGCTCGGGACGCTCCGACATATAGTCAGTCCGGAGTAGACTGTCAATAAGGCTTCCTCATTCTCATGGTAGCGCACACGACCGCTCTTGGCTACGTGACCTCGGATATCCAGTCAGCTTCGCCAGTCAGAGAATCATCGGCGACCAGGTCACACCATCCGGTAGCCAGGGACACGAGGCCTGCAGACTCCGGACGTTCGCATAGGAAAGTGTGCGGGAGTCAACGTACACGGAGCTTCCGGCGGCAGTGCATCGTAAGACCGCTACTGCACAGGCCTCGGGAACGGACGTGCTTTCCTAAATAGCACAGTTTATCGCAGCATCCCAGCATCATCTGAATCTGTCGCATATTTTTTATCCGACGATGCTGGGTCGGGACGCTCCGCGGAAGCGGGTACGGACGTCCGAAAATTTCATCCGGTCCGACGGGATACCGAAAGGGATTTGGAGGATTTCGAGCTTTCCCTTTCGGAACAACATATGCTGTTGTGTATGTCATCTGACTTGATCTTCTACAGCTTCTTTCGTCGGACCAGAATGCTGCGATGCCAGATAAGAAACTGATGGCGTCGGTGGACTTAGAAATTTTTGGTTCGGTTCAGGGACATCGTCCCTCAGTTCCGACATAGTCCAATAATGTCACACAAACTTTCGAATTATTGAACGACGCTATATATATTATTATTATATGCTTGCTATAACCAAGCATTTCTGGTTTCTTGTTCGCAAAGTTACGGAGATGTCTTTCAAAAGTGTGCCTCTGTCGTCATAGTTAATGAAGAGCTAGCGGCAATAAGTGCTCATGGAATATGTCTATCGCCTAAGAGATCCCTTGTAGGATCGACGGAGTGACATTCGCTAGCTCACCCGGTGTAGCGTGCATTCATCGAATGGTTCGGCTGCCGGGTTCGTCCGTTGCGGTCTAGGAAGGAGATTTGGGTGATGCGAGCACTATAATTACTTTAGTACTCACCCAGTGACAGCAGATTGAGGACAGATCGGAGGAAGCCTGTTAGTCCGGTTCCTGGCTTGTCCAGGTCCGTCCGGGCTGTGAGCGAGAGAGGTCCCTCTCTCGTCCAACAACATAGGGGACCGCATGTTGTGGTTCAGATATTTTACATTCTGAGCATATGTCTGTCGGTCGGGACGCTCTGTTATATTGACAGTCCGAGAGACTGTCGATAATGCTTCCTCATCCTCACAGCTGGGCACACGACCGCACATTGGCTACGTGACCTCGAGTATCCAATCAGTTTCGTCATTCAGTGATTCCACGGCGAATAGGTCATGCCATCTGGTAGCCAAGGGACACGAGGCCTATACACTCCGTTTGCTCGCATATTGGTAGTATGCACGGGGTAACGATCACGGAGCTTCCAGCGGCAATGCATTGTAGGACCACTTCTCCTCAGGCCTCAGTGACGGACGTGCTATCCGAGTTAGCACAGTTGTTTCGCAGCATCCCAGCAATCGACAGTTTCTTACTCGAATCAGGAATTATCTGACAGCGCTGGGTCGGTGCGGTCCGTGGTTGCATCAGGTACGGACGGCCGAACGCTTTATAGGGTCCGACAGGATGGCGAAAGGGATTCGAAAGATTCCGAGTTTTCCCTTTCGTAGCATCGGAAGCTGCCATTCATATCTTCTGGCATTATCTTCCAGTGATTGTTATTTCGGACTACATTGCTGCGATGTTGGATAAGAGACTTATAGCGTCATTGGACACGGAATTTTGGATCGGTTCAGGGACATTGTCCCTGACTTACCGACACAGTCCAATAATGTCATTACAACATGTGTTTTATTTTTCGACGCTATATATGCATATAAGCCTGCTACCAAGCATGATAGTTTAGTTTCTTGTCCGCAATGCTCATTTCTGCCGTTTTTTCATTTATACGAATAATTTATTTTGGCAGAGCAGGGCATACCGAGAGTTCATATGCATCTAGACGGCGTGGTTAAAGACTGGAAATATTCTTTTTCGCCGTCTATGTCTTTTCCAACCACAATGTTGGAAACGACAATGATGTCTAGTAGACTTAACTTAGACGCTTTATCATACGTAATCCACCTTACTGAGGCGTTATCATTACGTCTTCAAGAAAAGATTTACGGGATATTATTCTCAATGTGATTTCTTTTGAGGGCAGTAGTTTGTTCACGTATAACTCCGCCCTTCAGTGGCTGATTAAAGTTGGTTAGACGTGACGCAGCCCTAGCTACATCCACGCGCGTGGATAGTAAGGTGAAGAACTCTCTCAGAGTCGCTTCGTTCTCGGAGAAGCCTCTCTTCGACGGCAACTTTTCAGCAATCCATGAATTGCTCGATTTACACGTTCTCTTGTCTATCTAGTGTTACAAGAGATTCAGACTGGGGCAAACATTCGGTGGTTGACTCAGAGAGTGCCACTGCAGTTGCCGGATCCGAGTGTTATAGTTATGACGGTTGCCAGTCAAACAGATTGGGATATAATATTGATCCCAACGGATTCGAAGTGCCAGGGTCTTTGGGTTCCGCAGTCTCTAAGCAAGCAATTATCTTCCCGCGGAATAATGTTTTTTAGGCTTGCTTTATGTCATTGCATGAACATTATTCAGAAACGCATGTCCAAATCCTGTCCGTTAATTCGACAGTAGTGGCGTATCTCCGGAACCAGGGAGGCACTCATTCGTTTCCATTATTCAATTTAATGGAAAGAATCCGTCTGTTGGTTATAGTACACCAAGTTCTGTTTCGGTCCGTCATATTCCGGGTCGTCTGATTGTTTTACCGGACTCCCGTTCACTTAGGGGTCGCTTGTTGCCGTCAGAATGGACTCTCAACAAACAAGTATTCAATCAGATTTGCTATCTATGGGAGCGCCCAATGATAATTTATTTACGACACAGCTTGCTAATCAATTGCAGACGTATGTGTTGGCTTGTCCGGATCTCTAAACTAATGTTGTTAACGCTCTATTGATCTAATAGGACGGAATGATAGGATACGCGTATCCTCCGGCGCTGTTGTTTCAGCAGGTATTGCTAAGATAAACAACCACAATACATTTCTGTTGATAGCATCTCTATCTTCACAGAGACCGTGGGTAATTTACTCTGATGTCTACTGTGGGACTTAACGCAAAATCTTCCTCAATGAGAGGATCTTTTTTCGCTGGGTAAATCGTGTCTTCTTTATCACAACCCGCAAGGTCGCAACCTTCACGTATTCCGTTGTGTGGTCCGTATTGCATTGTAAGCATTGTACTGGACGAGCTTTGGACGCGATTTCTTACAATATATAGGAGATCCTCTTCTTCGCTATTCTATGCGGCTAAAGTGGAGGCTCTTCCGTCGTTGGTGTAGGGATCACTATATTCATATTGTTGATCCCTCCATACTACTCATTGCAACTTTTTAGTATACTTGTTTGACAAGATCTACTGCAGCCTGTTATTATTAAGGTTATAGGTTTATGTTACCTCATACCTATGCACTCTATGATAGTTTACAATTGAGTCTTATGTCTCTTCATCTAAGTCAGTTAGTAACTTTTTGATAAATAGACTTAGAATCTTTAGATTAAATTCCTATATGGAATTTAACTTCGGTTCTTATTTAGCTAAGTAATCATTTGAGCCTCTGGAAACAGTAGTTTTCAAATTCTGACCTTTTAGACAGTAATTCTGTTGGCTTCTCTTTTACTGAAGAGTCAGTGAGTTTCATGCACTATCGATGGATGATTTTCACTTTCGTAGTTTCGGAATCACTACTTCCTTTACTATTTAGGTTGGATTTTTGCATAAGAGTTAGGCTCCTAATATCCGGAACCTATTGTTATTAAGGTCCTTCCGTCTTCGTACGGGCATAGGCCTTTACTCTGTCCGGTTAGAGTTTATGTATTTATAAACAGATATCTGTTTATTACTACGGGCGTAAGCTTCTTCTGTCTTTGATGCCTAATAGAAGGACGTTACGCTCCATTCTATTGCTAATGGATTCAATTAACTATCGGTACTGCTTATGGTATATCATTGACTCAGCAGTTGTGCTTAAGATTTTGGCTCATGAAGTAAGAGTTCTTCTACATCTTGGGCTTACATTATTAGTGTCGCTATTATAGATTTTTGAAGGCTGCTCTTTTATCTCAGAAATATCGAGTCCATTTCTGAAGGCCTCTATTGTTAGGTCTATTATCTACTGCTCAGAATGTCATTCACTTAACAGTTGCTACTATAGCTAGGTAGGCTGTCTGTTTCGGCAGTGACTCCGTTCTGCTGCTCTCTTCGCTCTGGGCTATTTGACCCAGGGCAAGAAAAAGGGGGGGGGATGTTACCTTGGGTCACCTGTTTTACTATGAAAACAAGGGGATACCTCCTCCGGAGTTAGTAATTCTGAGCTGTTATTGGGATGGTTGTTTAGTGAGAAGTTTATGTTTTAAAAATCCATTCAAGTCTTAGTTTTTAAAGTATAGCTTTTGAAAATAGCACGTGTCAACGGACATGATTATGCAATCCTCAGACACTTTTAAGGGGTATAAGAGTCTCTATTCTCTAGACTTACTTTATTTATTGGCTTACTTTAAAAATTATTAGTATAAGGATTATATGGGATGTTAATAGAGTACATGGATGTATCATGCTCAATTTTGGAAGGTGTTGTATCTTTCTAATTTATCATAAATAAGAAAGATACATGTAAGGCCTATTACTTCTTTTTCCCTAGAGGGGATGACTCTATTTATATTATTGAGCGTATTCCATCTTGCTCTGTGTCCTTGGCCCTCCAGCCTTTTTACTATTCAGCTATGTCTGGGTCATTGGTACAGTATAAAAATGTTAAAAAATTTATAGTAATTTCTATATTTTTTATACTTACCAATGACTCAGACGGGGATGGCCCTCCCAGGAGTTGGGAACTCTTGCCTCCCCGCTGAGTACATAGCGCTTACCAGGCACTGGTTATTAGAATGATTAATGGC
Organism: Pictodentalium vernedei; assembly: GCA_031216915.1. Taxonomy (NCBI): domain Eukaryota; kingdom Metazoa; phylum Mollusca; class Scaphopoda; order Dentaliida; family Dentaliidae; genus Pictodentalium; species Pictodentalium vernedei. The sequence continues at coordinate 54,248 of JAUFNR010000211.1, forward strand.
GCCAATTTCGGAACGTCCTTGACACTGTGCATGCGCAGTAGAGGTGAAGTGTGGAGGGCCATTCAGGACATGTTTTCTTTGGTTTTAGATGCAAATTTTTGGGATTGGGGGGCAAAATTTGTGTTTGGCCCTATATTTTAAGAGTTAGCACCAGCTATGTCTGGGTCATTGGTAAGTATAAAAAATATAGAAATTACTATAAATTTTTTAACTTTTTACAAATAAACAGTTGAGACTTACATATTTATAACCAATAAAACGCTGAATAACTTTTGTGGACTAAAACTGGATTTTATTGTTTGTCAAACATCCAAAACAAATAAAGAACCACATGGATATTTTCTTTGAAGTGTAATGTCAACATTATCCCACAATTCTCTTACGTGACCTTACATCATGAATATTAATTACCAGGGGTCAGAAAGACCTGTGGTCTCTCACAAACTCAGTAAATCAGTTTTGAATATTCATTTGTGTACTTTTTGTTGACTTGAACATTAATCATTTTCATTTCTTTCCTCTGTTTTGGGTGAGGTTGTTGGTTAAATAAAACACACAAAAACAACATATAAATTTTGAATATGAGTAAATTCATAGAAAATAAAAATGAGAATCACAACAGTGACCTTGATGTTGTTTGCTCAATACTACCGCACTTCCAGTAGTCAGAACTGGTGGACCCATTTCCCATGCAAGCAAGATCCTGCAATTTCTTGCTGTCATTTTCAAATTGCTTTGATATCTAGCAGACACTCGTCACTTATGTGAACATGATTGTCTCTCAATTTCTGCCAGTGCTCTACAAAATTTGACAAGATCAAATGGAACTACGAATCACTCAAGAGTCATTTCAATAAAAATGTCTTAAATCTGGAAGATGAATTGAGGAAATCTTGACAATTGTATACCAATTAACCCTTTATCCAACGAATCGGCCACATCCACCCTCGTAATATGCAAATTCATTAGCTGAAAAAATATTTTTCCCAAAATTTCAACAAAATCATATCATGTAACCCCTCTTTGGATTGAGCTCATCGAACTCGTTCCAATGAGGGGTCACATGATATGGTTTGGTTGGAATTTTTTGAATAAATTTTAAAAATCGCATTTAAAACAATAAATTTTGATATCGTCTGTGTTGGGTAAAGGGTTAATTGCCTCATCACTACTAAAAATGATGACTGCTCTGGTTGTGAACTTTATTTCCTTACAATATGTCAGTATGAGTACTCTGCAGACCATTGAAGGCAGGCACACTTCACTTTAAGCTTTTTGATAATAACTAATATCTCCATTTGTAATCTTGCTCAAAACCTTATGCATATAGCTTGGAATAGTTTAATAGTGGGCAGGCAGTCGGGTGAGCAGGTGAGTGTAACCTTTCTCATTAGCACAAAAACTTTAACAAATATCAATGGATTTGGTCAATATTTGGTATGTGCGACTTTCTTAATGTCTAGAATGAATTTCGGCCCTATTGCGCAGAGTTATTGCCCTTAATTAGTTAATTTTTGTCTATTTTCAGCTCGTTAGCACACTAACTTGAACAAATTCAATGCATTCGGTAAATGTTTTGCATGTGAGCACTTTTTAACAATGTTTTGAATGAATCTGACATATACCTCATATCTGCAATAGACATGGAAAACTGATCAAAGTATCATCTACGGGAGCGTGGTGGCTCAGTAGGTAGAGGTGCAGGCTGCAAGCCGAGGGGTCCTCGGTTCGAATCCCACCTGCGGCAACCGCATTGTGTCCTTGGGCAAGACACTTCATCTCCATTGCCCGTGTGGGGGCACGATGACGCCGTGTACTAAGGCGTACTGCACGTCGATGGTACGCATGTCTTCAACCAATCTAACCCTGCCTGTGCTGCAGTGCGGAGTTACGATGTTGGGGAGCTGGCAGCTGCTCGTCGTTGCTCGGTGGTTCTCTCCGGGTACTCTGGCTTCCTCCACTCGTAAAACTGTCACGGTCATCATTAGCTATTGTGCATAAATATGTGACCTTAAACATCAATCAATAAATAAATAAATAAATAAGTACCATCTACAAAATGGAAAACTACCAAGCATCTTCCTTATGGAAATACCGTACTGACCCTGTTATAAGCCCATAATCGAAATAAACACATCAACCAACTTTTCAGATTTGTGTTTCAGAGTCCCCTTCTTGTAAATAAGCCCAGTCCCTGACGTTGTAATGACATCAGTGACAGCTATGCTAGTACATGTAAGTTGTTACAATGAAAGAGAGAAGCCCTTACCCAGTGCATATGATATCAAAATTGTTATTTTAGGCCTAAAAAAAATAAAAATCTGTTTCGCAGGGCCTCCCACATGGTCCTTTTGGTTGCCCCATGCTCTCTTTTTATAACCAATGTAAACTTAAAAAAAATAAAAATTAAATGGTTTATGTCTGATATTTTACCCAAGTTAAAAAAATTGATAAATTTGTCCTTTGAGTCCTTTGAGTACAAGAAGGCTTTGCAATGCTTTAGCATTGCAAAGCCTTCTTGCTCTCAAGGGACGAAATACACCACCATCCATGCCATTCCATATGAGGCCTAAAACATAAACCAAGAACATGAACTTTTGATGGCAAAGAAATAATTACAGAAATGAAAAATAAAATAAAATGAAATTTTACAAATAATGGCCTGAGAAACAGAAGATCTACTTTGTGTGGACTTAATTATTTCTTTTTCAGATGTTTAAAAAAACTGCAGCTGATTCATTTGGTAAAGAGTTAATTCATTTTTGTTACGTGATTGACCTAGTCACCTAACTTTGTGCCAACTTTGCATCCAAATTCTCCTGCAGACTTGTCCTCTCGAAAATAAGCCCACCCATATACTTTTGCCCTCTTTAACTTCACGCACCACCTGGGCTTATTCCCAGGTCAGTACGGTAACTCCATGTCCAGTGTAGGAAATGTGGGGTATGGAACTTGAGTTTCCCATTGCCAGTTGTTATGACATTTCATGTGAATGTAGCATATGGATGTTAGTTGTGCTTTATACTCTTTTCTGGTTACAATGTCAAATTTTGGGGTTGCTGTTTCTAAAAATTCTTGGTCTTCCCCTAGGCCATAGTTTCCCCTAACCCATGGAAGACCCATTTGATGGGGGTTCTCATAGAGTATTCTAGTTATAGAGTTGTGTGTTGAAGATCGCTTAGCGAAGTGATCTGATTTCATTGGTATTGAATAGCAATGAAATTAATTTGTGCTCTTCAGCCATTTTAAAATAATAAGAAACTTCAATAGTGTTCAACCGATGATCGGCCAATTGTGGGCAATCGGATGACAACAGCAACGGCTCTTGGATTCCAAGCTCAAACAACCGATTGCATTTTTTTTATGACGATTCATTAACCACATCTTATTATCTTCTGCAATTGTTCAATTGTTAAGTTTAAATTGATGTCAATGATACAATTCAGTAAAGTTGAAAAACCGCCACAATGTTTATTTTTAATTTCTCTAGATGCCCCTTTATAAGATATACAAGTTAAACAACACGTAAAGCTTACAATTGAGCGTACTTGCAGCAATCGCCAGTTCATATCGGAAAAGTGAAGGTTGTAATCCATTGACTCAGGTCACAGTAAAAATTACCAGTTGCGTGCACTTGGGTGGTAAATGTGGCTCTGAGAGCCATGTTAACCACCCAAGTGTGAGTGACTGGTAATTTTACTGGAACTGAGTCAACAGAGTTTAACACTGTGAAATATGTTCAGTTTAATGTAGTTCTTTCGAGTCTCAACTTATCTAGTAGTGAACGGATTGTAAACCCATAAATATGTTCAATTTAATGTAGTTCTTTCAAGCTTTGACTTGTGTAGTAGTGCACGGTATTACACAGCCGTCCGATTCCAAGCTCAAATAACCTGTAATCAGTCAGCGGCCGTTTTTGGTAATCGGTTGAACACTAAACTTCAATGATAGATAAACTCTTAACTGGTAGAGTGCTGGAAGCCCATATTTGGGCTTTACTCTGAGGTGAAGGCACTGCAACTTGAAGACTTCCTACTCAGTGGATGTGCTTCATATTATCTTTGAAGTGATATTATTTAGTCTGTAGGGAATTGTCTTGTTACAATTTATGGGAGAGTGCCTTTAGTCACTCTCCCTTAACCCTTTACCCAACGAATCGGCCACATCCGCCTGCATAATATGCAAATTCAGCAGTTGAAAAAATATTATTTTTCAAAAAATTTCAACAAAACCATATCATGTGACCCCTAGTTGGAACGAGCTCGTTGAGCTCATTCCAACGAGGGGTCACATGATATGGTTTTGTTGAAATTTTTTTTAAATTTTGAAAAAATGATATTTAAAATAATCAATTTTGATATCGTCTGCATTGGGTAAAGGATTAAATTGTAACAAGTCAAAGACCTGTGAACAAATTTTGATGGCCAAAAATAATTCAGCACTCTACCAGTTAAAGGCCTTTGTAAAGTTACCGTCTTTGTACTCTAACATTGTTGGCAAAATGCAGTGGATTTATGGTGGATCTGGCCAAGTATCCAAACTATCATTACAAACTATCACTATTGCACTTTGAGGCTATATGCAAGTTTAGTGAAGGCCAGGACATGTACAATGGAACCCTGTTAATTGAACAGCCACTTTGCCAATGAAAATTATTCAATTAACAGGAGTAATCAATTAACAGGGATTGTGTCACTTACCTGTATTCTAGAGATAAATTTAGCATTTATTTTATTATATCTTGTTTGACAGAGCTCCATGAGCTCTGTCAAACACTATATAATAGATTAAATGCCTGTGTTGGATGTACTGCAGCCAAATATGTCTATAAACAAAGGAAAACTGCAGAGAGTCAGGGTAATTTCTTGACAGATTGCATTATTTTTTAGTCAATTGACAGGAGTTTACTCTATAACCTATATTCAATTAACAAGTTGAATTTGTACTGGTAGTATGATAAATGGTTTTGTGTTGAGAAAAATTATATTCAGTTAACAGGGTTATTCAGTTTAGAAATATCCAATTAAGTGGGCTCAACTGTATTCTGAAAAAAAAGCCCGGAAAATGGTAAGGGTGAAATGTATACTCCTGTTTTAGAATGGTGATAACGAAGATGATGAAGATGATGGAGATGAAACAGAAACAGGGGATGAAGATGATTCTGATGAGTTGAGAAAGAATTGTTCAGCATCTTCACCATTAGATCTCACATGTGGCTCATCTCCAAGCACATCACATATCATGGGATCATCACCACCATTTCCAGCACCAACTAGACCATTGTCATTTCCAAACCACAGGTGAGAAATCTTCCTAGGAAACTGAGTTCACTTCATATCTGCAGATACTTCATTGGAATCCTTTTCCACTCGCTAATTTTTAACATGCCCGAGGGAAGCTCCAGGGGAAATTTAGTCATCACATTCTGTCTTTTCTTTAAAACCTACTGAACTGAATTGAACAAAATTTGGTATGCATGTTCCATATCATTTGTCATTTCAAGTTCAGTCAAATAAAGTCACCATACCCAAAAGTAGCATAACTCTGTTAGCACCTAGAATTTTTTTTTTAAATTAAAAAAAATCTCCAGAACCAAAGAAAGTAGGGGGAGGGGTGGGATATGATGCATTTGCAATCTATCACAACTACAAAGGACATCGAAGTTATTGGATTTTGATGGGTGAACGGATATCTGCACACCGCCGGTTTCATCCTAGCATACCTACCTGTGTTAGTGTTATGCATGTGGTTCATGCTGTACTTAGAATGTCCGCCCTTATAGACATTTTGCATTACAACCCAAGTATTGGTTACCATATTTGGATGTCGTCTGGTAAGGTGATAGACCAACATAGGGGGAACGGATTCCCACATATCACCGATTTCGTTTTCGAATACCTGCCAACGTTATGACCCTTTTGACTTGAAACAAAATCAAATATCAAAAGTTTTGTATTACAATGTTCGTATTGTTTTTCGGCTTTCGAACGTCTATGGTCTGACGACATACCAGCATGGGTGGGGGGGCAAGATACCCACATATTGTGAACCTGCTGTGAACAAGTGAACCTATCAGGGATTTGGCCCGTGTTGGATTGAGGAAAATCATAAAACTAACTTTTTGAATAATAATTGGGACATCAACTATCAGATGTTTGTCTCTTTCCGTATGATGATAGACCGACAGGAGGAACATGATATTCATAAACTTCGGATTTCGTCTGTACATTCCTAACAGAGCTATGGTCCTTGTATGACCTTAAAAAAATAAATAAATAAATAAATAAATAAATAAATAAATGAACAAATAAAATGCCACTACCGGGGCCACATACCCACGTTGAGCGTTGCTTTTGCTGTGATATACACGTTGTAGCCTTCTCTGTACATAAGTAAATATTTTAATATATATCTCAATATTCATGTATTATTTATACATATGAATTCGAGAAATAAACTATATACTGTCAGATTCAAGATTGTTCAAACAGAGAATACAACTACAGTGTTATAGTTCTCATATTGCTAAGTTTTGAGTTGTCAACTACCGTTAAGTTAACATCGTGACTCCCACTGGAGACTAAACGTGAACCCAAAGACTTCAATTCAAAACTTATATAAGGATGCCTAAAGAATCTATACTGATTGTCTAAAGATTTTGACTGCTGGATCTGAAAAAAGAGATTTCAAAAGAATTTTCCTCACTTTGCACTACGGTACAATTCAGGCTTCCATAGCCCAAAGATAAACCAAGGGCCTGGATTTGAACAAATATGAATCCCATCCCTCTAAAGATATCAAATGTTTCTGTTTTACTAGATGCAAGCAGGCAGAATTTATGTCCCTTGTGATACCTCTTGAGGACATGGCAACTTTATGTGAACAAACTTGAATTGACATATAAGGAACATGTCCATCAAATTTGGTTCAATTTGGTTAAGTAGTTTTTGAGTATAAGTCGATATTTCAAAGTTCGTGCCGAATGGGATCACTGACGGCAGATGGAAAGTGATCAGTAAAAGCTCCCCTCGAGCTCCACTCGGGTAAGATAAAAATGGCCCTTCAAATTTCATCATTTTTTCTATATTACCCTTTAACCCTTTACCTAACATAGCGACCAAAAACGGCCAGAAAATTAACCAAAATAAGCCTACTAAAATATCTCAGAAGTTTCTCAATAAAACCATACAAATATGAATATCATTAGAACCAGCTCGTCGAGCTGGTTCTAATGATATCCACATTTGTATGGTTTTATTGAAAAATTGTGGATTTTTTTTCGAAAAATGTGTAATTTTTTTTTTTTTAAATATTGTGTTAGGTGAAGGGTTAAAATGCTGTTAAGGCCCCACAAAATAGATCTGTTTCTCAGGCCATTTTTTGTAAAATTTCATGTGGGCGGGAAGTTTTTATTTTATTTTTTATATGTCCGTTTTATAAAAACGGTTGTATTATGTTATGGTGTTGGCGTACGTCTGTCTGTCTGTCCAGAATTTTTTTCCGGACTTTATTTCGTTATGGATGGACATATTGAGAAAATTTTTGGTGTACAGCTTTCTTATGGATACTTACAGACCAAGTTCGAATTTCGTTCTGCTCAGTTGATTTTGGGTGGAGTTACTGCCCTTGAACTTAGTTACTGTTTTCCGGACTTTTTTTTCGTTATAGATTGACATATTGAGAAATTTTTTTATATATAGCTTTGTTATGGATACTTACAGATCAAGTTCAAATTTCGTTCCACCCCGTTGATTTTTGGTGGAGTTACTGCCCTTGAACTTAGAATTTTTCGAGTTTTCCGGATTTTTTTTCATATTGGAACATGAATAATGTTTTATAATTTTTGGAGGTGCAAGCGTATTATGCACTGTCCATCGGTGTCCTCTGGTTATTTTTTGTAATTATTTCTTTACCATCAAAGGTTCATGTTCTTGGTTTGTTTTATGTTTTCGGCCTCATTATCTACATAATAGCATGGGTGGTGGTGTATTTTGTCCCTTTCGAGCAAGAAGGCTTTGCAGTGCTAAAGCATTGGAAAGCCTTGTTGCACCCACGGGAGAAATTTATCAATTTTATTTATTAAGTTGAGTAAAATATCAGATGAATTTGGTCAGTATTTGGTATGTGCGACTTTCTTAACTGGTTGAGTGCTAAATTATTTTTCAAAGGGGATTTGTAAAGCAAGTATTTTTTAAAATTTTTTTAAAGATACCATGTTTCCAGCAAGGGAGCCTTAGTTTAGTAAAATTTTGTTAAAAAATAAGTTCTTTGTTAAAATTTATTGGAGAGTGCAACGGCACTCTCAGGTAAATTTTAATACAATTTTATGTGAACATTGTTTTTTTTCTATTGCTGACCAAAGGACAAGCTAATGAATACATTGTAAAGCTACTAAAATGGCTTTCAGAACTTTTTAGCAGAGCCATGATAGTGGCTTCTAGCACTCAACCAGTTAACCCTTTAACCCAACGCAGACGATATCAAAATTTATTAATTTAAATATAATTTTTTTCGAAAAATTTCAACAAAACCATATCACATGACCCCTCATTGGAACGAGCTCGTTCCAAAGAGGGGTCACATGACATGGTTTTGTTGAAATTTTTCGAAAAAATAATATTTTTTTCAACTGCTGAATCTGCATATTACGCGGGCGGATGCGGGCGATTCGTTGGGTAAAGGGTTAAACAATTTTATCAGGTGAGTGATTAAGGCTCCAATGCTCAGAATATTTTGATATTTGGTATACAGCATCCATACAGTGGAGGAGCTTCAGATACTAGTTTGTTAAAATGAAACCCCTTGGTTCATATTTGGGCTCAATACAGGAGTATTTGGACTCAGTACAGGATGAGTTCCAAAACTTGTACAGCTCAGCCATACTGACCAGAGTTATGACCCTTAATTAGTTCTTTTTTGCCTTTTTTCAGCTTGTTAGCATAATAAATTGAACAAATATCTATGCATTCGGTCAATATTTGGTAAAATATCAAACATAAACCATTTAATTTTTATTTTTTCAAGTTGTCATTGCTTATAAAAAGAGAGCATGCGGCAGCCAAAAGGACCATCTGGGAGGGCCTAAGAAACAGATTTTTAACTTTTTAGGCCTAACAACCACTCTTTCGAACAAGCTTGTTTTTAAGGAACAAATGAAAATAATTGAACTTTTTTTCTGTTAATGCATTTTCAGGCTCAATGATTGGCTAAGGCCACACAAAGTAGATCTGTTTCTCCAGCCATTATTTGTAAAATTGCATGCTGGCGAGCGGTTTTTTTAGTTTATTTTTTTATTTCTGTAATTATTTCTTTGCCATCAAAAGTTCATGTTCTTGGTTTATGTTTTAGGCCTCATAATCTGTGGAATATCGTGGGTGAGGGTGTATCTCATCCCTTGAGAGCAAGAAGGCTTTGCAATGCTAAAACATTGCAAGGCCTTCTTTCACTCAAGGGACAAATTTATCAAGTTTATTAACTTAGGTAAAATATTGGACATAAACCATTTAATTTTTTTTTTTTTAAAGTTTATATTGGTTATAAAAAGAGAGCATGCAGCAACTATAAGGACCATGCAGGAGAGACTGAGAAACAGATTTTTTAATATTTTTTTAGGCCTAAAGTATTTCCTTTTTTTCTCTTCATAACACAATGAACTGAAAAAAACGCATTTAGGCCCACCCAAAACCACGCCCCAATGTCTGTCTTAAAAATTATGTTGCACTGTGTGAATGGAAAAGAACCCCTGAATGCTCATATTGTTTCAACATGAAAAGTAATTAATATTTATCTCGTCATATTAAAAAGACTTTCAAATAAAGTTCAGTATACACTGAAATCCTTATCATGCTGTTTATACCATGTTCAGTTTGTTTATAGGTGATAATATGCATTCATCAGTTTACCCAAATCAAACATAAACAGTGGTCGGTCATAATAATGCATAAACAAAACTTACGCGAACAAAACTTTCCAATTTCCAAATAGCCTGAACAAACTCTTTCTGAGACAAAGTTCAGCCAACTTTCTGTCATCAGGGTTTATATTGAACTCCACATTTACAAACTGTGTTTTCAGTTTCTCAGGAAATGGTCAAAATCAGAATTAAATTTAACTCAGTGTTGCTTTGAATGACAATACCCTCCCATCAAGTGGAAAAGGAGATTGAAGTTTTGTGTGGGAGTGGCCTATGACGTTCCTTTTAACTTACAGAATTCAATGGTCAATAAAAGTTTTAATGACACAAGAACATGTTTCAGCGAAATGTATCATTATTTCAAACAGAATTTTAGAAAACTGTGCCTTTTTATTCAGTTATTACTAGGAAGCATGATGTGAACTGGTTTTTATTTTAACTCTGCAAATTAGAGAGTGTTTAAATTTATTGCCCCTCAAGTTTAAATATAAGGAATAATCGTTTGTTTCTGTCTATTTCATGAGTTATGACCCCCCAAAAACAAAGGCCAAACATAGTGTAAATGGGCTATGCCCATTTACACAGTTTGGTGTTTGTTTTTTTGGGTTTCATAACTCAAGAAATAGACAGAAACAAATGATCATTCCTTATATGTTTAGTTATTCAAGAAAATTTTTTTACAAATGTCAAGTTCTGGTTGTGATATCTGAAGAGTTAAAACAGCCAAGATTCACCCTCCAATCTTAGAGGTGCATCGACAGTTATGCGGCTTCTGTTGTTCATTTCAGCGCTCATCCATTTATGCAACCAATGATGGGGATGCCTCAGTACCCTATGCCACCACCTGCATTCACTGGCTTTCCAAGAATGGCAGCACCACCAGTACAGGAGGATGATGACTATGACACATGATACTAGAAAAAACATTTCTGGAAAGACGATGAGCAAAAGGAGTTTCATTTTAATGAAAGATCTGAAGGATGCACTGCTCGGCTGCTATTACATTTTAGCAAAGAGACATTGAGATCTGTAGGAAAGATATGTGATTCCTATAATCGTGAATGGAGTGCATTCACAAACAGTGATTGATTTAATTCCAAAATTTCATTAGCAAATTGCTTCACATATAACAATTTTGTGTAGCATTTACCTGAAATTTTATAGTACTTCTTAGTTGAAGGGAAGAATATAATTGTAATTTAAGAGATATTGACAGCATATAAGAATGATTCCAGTTGTCAGACTACTTCAGCGTTTTAATAAATGTATCGGCACCCTGTGTTGGTCACTGAACATCTCCAAGCTTGCAAATAAGCAGTCTATCAAGCATGGAAATAAGTAGACTGTCATCTGCAAAATGAGGTCCTCAGAGGGTGAATTTGGTGATGCTACCCTGCACAGCAGTATAGCATCACTAAATTTGCCCTATGTTAGCCTCAATCAGTTTCAAGGCCTCAAGCCTACAGTTAAAACTAGAAGTCCTGTCATGAAATGTGCACAAATAGCACGTTGATATGCGCGTTAATATGCGCGTTATGGCCCAAGTAAAGCTATCAAATTCTGTACATATGGCCTGTGCACAAGCAGTGTTTCAGCCAATGGACCTCCGGGTAACCCGGAGGTCCATTGGCAGAAACATTGCATGTGTTTGCTATGGGTAACCAGGGGAACCTGCCGTGGTTTGGATGTCTTTCGATATGGCAATTGCGTGCAATTCCAACGCACAATTAAGCCTAGATAAGCGCACTATTCGTGACAGGACTTCTAGTTTTAACTGTAAACAGAAAGAGGTTCCCACAGGATAAATTGGCCCACTGTACGGGATAGAATCAGCAAATTCACCCTCTGGAGACCTCATTCTGCAAATGACAGATTTCTTATTTCCAGGCTTGCAGTCTATCATGGTCATTTACAGACACAATTTATATGTTCAACATCCATCAGTTCTCTAGTGTCTGATAGAGTGAACAAAGTGGAATTGAATAAACTTGTAACTTACTAATATGGCTCAAATTTGGGTATTAAAAAAAATATTTGTGTTTCTCATGCACCTCCCTTGTCACTGAAAATCTAGGGCAGGGACCGATCAGGACTATTTAAAATACGCTTTAGCCTCGGAGCCTATTTTTTCAATTCATGCACCAGATTTCAATTTACGGAGTCACACTGCTGTTTGTAACACACACTGCAAGTATGTAATAGCTCTCATCATTTTCATTTAGTACACTATAGCAAACATTAATCTTCACTGTGGTTTCTGATCAAGTCTTGGCTGCCTATTTAGGCAGCCAAGACTTGATCAGAAACCACAGTGAAGATTAATGCTTGGTAATTAAGACTTGAAGTATTAACTTAAGCACTCTACAACAATGATAAATGATAATCATATATATAATACATGTAAGAGTGTCTCTCTCGATTATCCATCGAAAGAATATCAAAATATGATCTGAGAAGTTACGCGCCAACTGAGAAGCCTATTTCTGAGATTTAAGAGCCAGGTCCTGATGTTTCAGAACCAAATACGCACTGGCGCATACCCAGGTCGGTCCCTGCTATGGGGCACGGTGGTTCAGCGGTAGACTGTTGGACTTCTATGCTGGAGGTCCCGAGACCGATCCCCATGTCTTCAACTACTGTAAGCCTGCTTGGGCGAAGCTTGAACAGAGTTAGAATGTTGAGGAGCTGACAGTTGCTCATCGATGCTCGATGGTTCTCTCTGGGTACTCCGGCTTCCTTCACCCGTAAAACTGTCATGGTCACGATTAGCCTTGGGCATAAGTATGTGACCTTAAACACCAATCAATAAATAAATATAAAATCTTCCTCATCACCTTTTTTCACCTGAAAATCTCTTCTGTGACACTAATTTGCACTCGTAGGACAAATATTTAAGCAACTATACTTTGTTTGACAGAGCTGTGTCAAACAAGATATAGTTGGTTAAATTTTTAACTGCATTATGGGAAATTTTCACTGCTGAAAACGTTGGTTTTCCACATAATAGTGTAAGTAGTTAAATTTCTGATACCAACTACTTTCAGAACAATTTTGTGAATAAACAGAAAAAAAAGCCTCCCTCCCTCATCATAAAATTGAGGAAAAATAGCCCGAGAAACAATAAAAAAATTTATAGGCCTTAGTAAGCATTACCAAATTCTTAACTTATTATCATTTATTGGAAAGCTCTCTTATGAGATTTCAGAAAATAAACAAAATGTTGAATTTGACAAACATAAACTATTCTTTGTCTCTTGTGGTGACAAAAGAAAAGTGCTTTAAAAATATATATTTCTCTGCTCAAATGAATGTATCAAAATCTACTTTTTTCAAATGAGTGTATCAAAATCTACGTTTTACAGGGTGTGTAGCCCAAGACAGTAATGCAGCTTCGTACACTTACCAGAAATATTTTTTTCTTACAGTAATGGTACACCACACAGCTAGGTCCTAATCCATTTGACTAGTATCAAGTTTGAGGCAGCAGATTGAAAACTGTTGGTAACTGTCACAATGACAGGCACCAGAAAACAATTTTATTTGCAGGCTTAAACATATCGAAAAAATTACTGATTTTGTGTTTCAGGTGTTGGTCAATCAATCAGTGGTTCTCTCCGGATACTCTGGCTTCCTCCACCCGTAAAACTGTCACGGTCACAATTAGCCATTGTGCATAAGTATGTGACCTTAAACACCAATAAATAAATACTCAAAGTGCATTGGCAGAAATATTTGTTGCTGAAAACTTTGCCATTTAGACATCAGAGTGCAGAGAGTTAAGGATTCATATTGTCCTTTCCAGTACTAAGTCATACATCAACATTTGAGATGTAAAGGCAATGATATACAAAGGTTTTCCCTTATTTTGTGGTATTTATTTATTTATTTATTGGTGTTATGCACAATGGCTAATCATGACCGTGACAGTTTTACAGATGGAGGAAGCCGGAGTACCCAGAGAGAACCACTGAGCAACAATGAGCAGCTGCCAGCTCCCCAACATCGTAACTCCGCACTGCAGGAAAGGCAGGGTTAGATTGGTTGAAGACATGCGTACCAGTGACGTACAGTACGCCTTAGTGCCCCCATGTGGACAATCAGGGTTAAGTGCCTTGCCCAAGGACACAACTCAGGAGTCTGAATTGATCGCTCAGACAGTCGCCCATCCAATGATTAACCATGCTCGATGTTGCATAACTTTGGTGATCAGATGAGAACCAGTTACCGCAATGCCACCACGTCCCCTTTTTTTTGTTGTAGACTATGGTACTGAAATGGTTAATGCCACATCTCTTCTTAACGTTGAATATTGATTTATCACATATTAATTAACCCTTTGCACAATGATGTCAAAACACTAAAATTTCAAGCAGCAAATGTAATATTTCCCATGATGCAACTAGGAATTGAACCAATTCGGTCTTGCTTGATAGAGCTCAATGAGGTCTGTCAAGGATTAGTTGAATTCCAAGTTGCATTATGGAAAAATTTTGCATGCTGAAATTTTAATGTTTTGACCTCAGTGTGCACGGGTTAACTGGTGGAGTGTCAGATTAATTTCACAGATGGAAATTTTAAAATTAATTCAAAAGGAATTGTTTTATTACAATTTATTGAATAGTTCTTACAGGCCTATCCAATAAATAGTAACAAAACAATTACTTGTGAGCAAAATATTTTTCTTTTATCTGAAGATGAAGCACATCCTCAGAATATGAAGTTGTTTAATCGAGCAACAGGCACTTTTCAGTGGAGCTCCTAAATTTGTGCTTCCAGCACTTTATCAGCTAATTTTTAATAATAATAAATAATTAACCAGTTAATTGCACATAATTTACAAGTATAACCATAAACTGTACCTTTCAAACATTTTTTATCTGTTAGTCACATTTCTCATGGGAATCTGATTGCGTGTTTTTAACTGTGGTAGCTCACCCTCCCACCCCACACACACAACCCCCATTCCTGTGGGAACACTGGGAAGTGGAGCAGTGCTTGTTCACTGTGGTAATTAAGTTCTGTTCTATTGTTAAAATAGGATCCTGTAACAGATGCCTGGGGTGGATGTCTTCTAAGGTTGACAGTGTAGGTATAAATGATTGGCTAACTTGACTTTATACATATGTTGAGGTCATAATGTAGCCATACATGCTGTCAGTGACCTGAAGGCCTAAAAAAAAAGTTAAAAAGCTGTTTCTCAGGTGCTCCTGCATGGTCCATTTGCCTGCCGCGTGCTCTCTTTTTATAACCAATGTAAACTTGAAAAAAATAAAATTAAATTGTTTATGTCTGATATTTTACCCAAGTTAAAAAAAATGATAAATTTGCAATAAAATATACCACCACCCATGCTATTCTATAGATTATGAGGCCTAAAACATAAAACTAACCCAAAACATGAACTTTTGATGGCAAAGAAATAATTACAAAAATAAAAAATAAAATACCCCCATCCACCCACCCCACATGCAATTAAAAAATGGCCTGAAAACAGAAGATATACTTTGTGGGGGCATA
This sequence comes from Pictodentalium vernedei, assembly GCA_031216915.1. Classification (NCBI taxonomy): domain Eukaryota; kingdom Metazoa; phylum Mollusca; class Scaphopoda; order Dentaliida; family Dentaliidae; genus Pictodentalium; species Pictodentalium vernedei. The sequence goes on from JAUFNR010000211.1 coordinate 69,678, forward strand.
TGACCTTTTTTAGTAGAATGAGCTTACTTTTAGTGGTTGAACAGTTTTGGGAACATTTTTTGTAAAAAAAAATAAAATTGTAAGGTTAGACCATACCAGAAAAAAAACACTTTGTTACCCAGACACTGAAGACTTGATATTGGATGCTGGAGGGTGGTTTTAATATTTTTTAACTCCATATTCCAGGCATATTTCCATGGATATTTCACCTCAAAAATTATTAAAAAAATTCTTCATCATTCTACTTTTATTTTACATATTAACAAAAACAAAATTAATTGCATTCCCACTGTCTTCACCATCACAGTAATATCTGCTCTGGACAGAATCCTTGTATGGATTTGGAAAATTGGGTACTGAGTACTACTGACATGTTTTCATTGCCTCCCATTCCATATGTAAACATTTGTTCACACACAATACTATTTACCATCATCACTTCACAAATGAATTGATCACTCATGAAAGCAAACAATTATAAGCCAAACACAAGTGCTTCCTAATGAAGACATCTTGTTGAATATGGGATTTTCGAAACTGGGAATTCCTCTTTTTTCTGCATCATAAGCAACACATGCATCTAAAACCTGTACAGAAATATGAGACTATTATTATCCTGGATAGGTATCTGGGAGGGATGGGGAAATCTCACCCGAGGGGCAAGATATTTGAGCCAGACATAAAGCTTGCCGAGTGTCTGGCTCAAATATCTTGCCCCGAGTGGAAGATTTTCCCGTCCCACCCAGATACCTTTGAGGATGATTTTTATCTCACCATTTTAAGGATGCGATGCCATTAATAAAAAAATACCACATTTTCCAGGAAAAAATAATTCTTAGTGCATTCTATTCTAGGAGAAAACCAATAAGATTTTCGGAAAGCTTGTTGAGAAGTATGGTATATACCAAAGGTATATACTTCAAAATGTGCAGACTAGCACTGAACGTTGAGGGATAATGCACTGAAACAACCTCAAATGAAATCGACATGTCAGCACACGTCATTTCCAGACATGTACTTCAAGTTTGACGGGGCATAATGATAGAGCAATTTGAGGTGTGCTGAAGTTTTTCTTACAGTGTTCTGGTTTCGATTTTCGTTTATAAAGTCAATCGTATTTACGAAAGCAAAACAGCTTTCCATTTTGATTGTTTATACATGTGCAGATGTAATTTGCAATGATTAAATAGCTCTGGCACTAATTAAAAATGCAAATAGGTTGGTAACGTGGGTGGGGTGAGATAGCTGTCACATGGGTGGGGTGAGACAGGCATATCTCTCCCAGCTGTCTCACATGACTTTATATATGTCTCAGTCAGGCCTGAAAATAAGCAGCCTGACATTTGCAGAATGATGTCCCCAAAGGGTGAATTTGATGATTTTATCCCATACTGTGGACCAATTTATCCTCTGGGTACCTCTTTCCTATTTAGTTTTGAGACCCTTATTCAGATTGAGGTTCACAGAGGGTAAATTTAGTGATGCCATGCAGGATAGCATCACTAAATTCTCCCTCTGGGGACCTCACTTTGCAGATGGCAATCTGTTTATTTACTGGCTTGGTATCAGTACCTTAGTGGTTGGAGACATGTGCCTGGTTTATTTGGTCTATCTGTCTTCATACCATGAGTCACACGTGAAACTGACAGACAATTCAAATGTTCATGACTTTTATTAGTCAAATGAAGTGGTCAAATGTTATCTGTAATTTCTGATGAGTTGTTTCAGAGTTTTATTTGAAATCTGTTTCTCATCTGAAAGGTTGTTTCTGGGCTTTCATAAGCAAAATTTTGATGAACCTCAGAAACTTTAACCCTTTACCCAACCCGAATAACAGAGAACACTTGCAAAAAAAAATCTTGAGTAACTATAAAAATTCATGTTTTGCCTCAAACATATAGCCAATGACCCCTCATTGGAACATGCTGATAACTCCTAGAATTGGAAATATCCATAAATAGCAATATCTTACAATGCTAAGAAGTTTAAATTC
>JAUFNR010000105.1:0-128784 GCA_031216915.1 Pictodentalium vernedei
ATCGTTTTATTACCATTTATTGGAAAGTGTCTGTTTATAAATTGTGAAAAAATAAATTTATATAATTAAAAACAATTTCTATTACTAAGCAAATATCAGGCTAATGCATTCAGTGTAAAGCCACTATAGTGGCTTTCAGCACTTTTCAATGGAGCCATGATAGTGGCTTCTAACACTCAACCAGTTAATTGAATAGCTACTAAAAATTATTCAATTAAGGTCCCAAATTAATTTTATGGTAATTACTAATTAAATACATGTACATGGCTGTCAAAAATATAAAAGTGTGTCTTCATCATTGTTGGCTGCCTGTACAGACAGCCAACAAGGATGTAGAAACATTGGCATGATAAATGTAGTATACAGGTTGAGTTCTCAAGGCAGCCAACAATGATGTAGAAACGTTGGCATGATAAATGTAGTGTACTGGTTGAGTTCTCAAGACATCCAACAATGATGTAGATACATTGGCATGATTAATGTAGTGTACGGGTTGAGTTTTCAAGGCATCCAACAATGATGTAGATACATTGGCATGATAAATGTAGTGTACGGGTTGAGTTCTCAAAGCAGCCAACAATGATGTAGAAACGCTGGCATGATAAATGTAGTGTACGGGTTGAGTTCTCAAGGCAGCCAACAATGATGTAGAAACGTTGGCATGATAAATGTAGTGTACGGGTTGAGTTCTCAAGGCAGCCAACAATGATGTAGATACATTGGGATGATAAATGTAGTGTACGGGTTGAGTTTTCAAGGCATCCAACAATGATGTAGATACATTGGCATGGTAAATGTAGTGAATGGGTTGAGTTCTCAAGGCAGCCAACAATGATGTAGATACATTGGCATGATAAATGTAGTGTACGGGTTGAGTTCTCAAGGCAGCCAACAATGATGTAGATACATTAGCATGATAAATGTAGTGTACAGGTTAAGTTCCCAAGGCAGCCAACAATGATATAGATACATTAGCATGATAAATGTAGTGTACAGGTTAAGTTCTCAAGGCAGCCAACAATGATATAGATACATTAGTATGATAAATGTAGTGTACAGGTTAAGTTCTCAAGGCAGCCAACAATGATACAGATACATTAGCATGATAAATGTAGTGTGTAGGTTAAGTTCTCAAGGCAGCCAACAATGATATAGATATATTGGCATGATAAATGTAGTGTACAGGTTAAGTTCTCAAGGCAGCCAATAATGATATAGATACATTAGCATGATAAATGTAGTGTACAGGTTAAGTTCTCAAGGCAGCCAACAATGATGTAGATACATTAGCATGATAAATGTAGTGTACAGGTTAAGTTCTCAAGGCAGCCAACAATGATGTAGATACATTAGCATGATAAATGTAGTGTACAGGTTAAGTTCTCAAGGCAGCCAACAATGACATAGATACATTAGCATGATAAATGCTGTTTATGGGTTGAGTTCCCAAGCAGAAAACATTTGGGGGGCAACTTTTTCAAAGTAATTAAATATGGTGGTATTGGGCTATAGCTGAATGAATTATTTCACATAACCAGTCCAGTCAAGCGATTACTCTGTTTATTACTTTTCATTATTAACGATAATTATATTATTTAACCCATTACCTACCATAACGACCCAAACCGGCCAGCGCTATTCTCAAAAATAGCCAATTAATTTTCAGCATTTTTTCATTTTTTGTCTCAAAAACATAGGTTATGACCCCTCATTGGAACGATCTCCCAGACTGAAAGGCTGCTGACACTTTTTATGCTTTTCCCCATAGAATTCACAAATATTCGACTGGAATATCCATATATGTTGTGTTTTAAAACAAGTTTTTGCCTCTCCTGGATAAATGACTGAAGATGCCTGTGCATCAGTTCTCCAAGAATGATCAGCCATCCTCCATATATTAGTGACCCAAACAACTCAGACTGCTAATCAATCTTGCCTCCCCTTAACAGTATATTATGCATCTCTGATTGGCTAAAATTGCCAAAACGAAAAAAAACCCCTTCGGCCATGAGTGCAAGTTCCAGCATTCTACAACTGTAAATCACGGGTTGTTAACATAATTATTAAGAATGTTGAATAACGAATCAGATTTCTTTCAATTTAACCATGAAATGTTGTTAATTTGTTACCGCATGAAATGAATTTACTGAAACACACATGCAACTCATTATCATTTACATGGTGGTAGACAGGACACAGACCTTTAGATCAGTCTAATTTGGGCACAACGGCAAATATGGATGTGGCCTGCATGGTTGGAGTAAAAGCATCGGTATTTTCTTCTTCTTGACGTCTGTTTTAGGTTTTAGGTCCACAGTCTTAAAATGCTAGTTTACAACCCCTTGTTATAGGTCTTCACCATTATCACTGGTTCCCTCCCACCACACTTTGACGTAAGTTTACTTGACTAACTCGAGAAGGCTTCTTAGTTTCCCAGTGTCAAGCTAAAGGTCTGTTTCAATGTAAATATGAATGGTGTTTACTGAGAAATGCCACAAACATGAATATAATAGATCACAAGCTTTAAGTGCATGATCATATGGAATTCGCCACAGAAAAGCAATCGGCGTCAACAGTGTCGTATACGACACTGTTGACGCTGATTGCTTTTCTATGGTGAACTCTGTGGGTTTTTTAAAAAAATTATTTATATGTTGCATTGTTTGATTTGAAGGTAAGCTCTAAGCTATACTGTGAGCATCAGGGAAAACTGGCCAAACAAAAAATTGCCGAAACACTGCAAAACTTTGGAAAAAGTTTCAAACTCCACATAATTTGGGCACAATTATCTTATTTGGGCACAGCGTTCACCATCTTTAGTTGGGAAGAATTTAAAGGCCTGACAGGACAAAATCATTATGTTGGGCAACATCTAGGATACATGTACATTAAAATTTAACATCTACATGGTGGTTTTAACTGGTTGAGTGCTAGAAGCCAATATCATGGCTCTTCTGAAAAGTGCAAGAAGCCACTTTAGCAGCTTTACACTGTATGCATTAGTTTGATGTTTGATCAGCAGTAGAAGAAAATGTTTGTATGTAAAATTGTTTGGTTGTAATTTATTGGAGAGTGCCTATTTGCACTCTCCAATAAATTACAACGAAACAATTATTTATGTAGAAAATCTTGCTAAATTAAGGCTACTCTTGCTGGTAGCATGGTATCGTTGAAAAAAAAATACCCATGTTTCAAATCACCCTAGAAAAATAATTTGGCACTCAACTTGTCAAAATCCGGAGTGAAAGCCTACTGTCAGCAGATACTAAAGTGTAATACCCTCCAAATTATATTAGTTCAATAATAAAAAAGTTTCTTCCAAATCATTCCTATGATGCTTCACTGGAACAAGCTCAACAAACTCATCCCAATTAGGGATTGCAAGATATGAATCACCATTCAAATTTTGCTTTTTTAAAGTGTTGTCTCAAAAGCATAGATTACAACTACTCACTAGAACAAGATGGTTGAGCTCATTCCAATGTGAGGTCATAAACTATGTTTTTGAGGTAAAAAATAAAAAAATTTAATTATTCAAAAACATTTTTTGTCAAATGTTGACTTCTCTGTGTGTTGGGGAAAGGGTAAAAGTTGTAAAATAACAAAATGTGAATGGCGAGTTTAATTCAGTATTTGACAGTTATCCATTTCCTTCAGTAAAGGCTTATGAATAACGCAATGGAAAATGTTTCTCACCACAACGGTTGCAGGTGTAATGTATCTCCAGAAGGCACCAAAGTAAATCTTCCACCACCGACCTGACTCTCCAAGCATCATTTCTATATCACCAATAAATCGATCACATCCTGGTAAGAAAGTAAAATATCTCACAATATAATGTAATAATGATAAAAATAAATTTATCAATTATTTCACTGCACTTTCATAACAAAATACAGTAAAACCTGTCTTGAGAGACCACTGTCTTGAGAGACCACCTGTCTTGAGAGACCACATCTGTCAGGCACCGATTGGTTTTACTCTATAATGGACCTGCTATGGGAGACCACCTGTCTTGAGAGACCACCTGTCTTGAGAGACCACTGTGACCTGGTACCAACTTGTATTTTTTATGCCATAATGGACCTGTCTTGAGAGACTGCTCATTTGAAGACTGAAACCATGACAAAAGCTTTTTACCTGTTCTGGAATTGGAAAATCCATTGTGGTTATACTAGCATAATTAAAAGCTCTTAATTGGGTTTCAATTGCTAACTCATTAAAGATTGAGATGTTCTTATAAGACCCCTGTGAAAAGATTAGGATTATTGCTGAATAAACAATTTCATACATACCTGAATTGTGACAGGAATAAAAATAAATCTATGTTGAAAATCTATTTGTAACAAATTGAAATGGACTGTTATAAAAATTATAAAAATAAATTAGTGTTGAAAATCTTCAATGAAGATTTTCAACACTAATTTATTTTTATAATTTTTATAACAGTCCATTTCAATTTGTTACAAAAACTTCATAAAAAAGAACAACTACAAAGTAATTACAAAAATCCATTCTTCTCCATTTCTGAATTTTGTGGTTGGTTATTCACTGACTTGACAAAATCTGAAACCTGTTATGAGAGACCACCTGTCTTGAGAGACCACTTTTGTGTGGCCCATGGGGTGGTCTCTCAAGACAGGTTCTACTGTATCTCATATTTGTGTCACCATAACATAAATATAGATTATTACCACCCTGTGGGTTTCTGAGATGCTATGTTGAAGTGAAGACCTTGTCTCTGGGCATATACTGACATGTCCATTACCTACATGGTGGTAATAACCCAATTTATCTAACAATATTCCTCCCTTTCTTGACTTTTTTGCATAAAGAAGGATCAGGCCACACAAAGTAGATCTTCTGTTTCTCAGACCATTATTTGTAAAATTGCATGCAGGCGAGCAGTTTTTTATTTTATTTTTTATTTATGTAATAATTTCCTTGCCATCAAAAGTTCATGTACTTGGTTTATGATTTAGGCCTCATAATCTACGGAATAGCATGGGTGGTGGTGTATTTCGTCCCTGAGAGCAAGAAGGCTAAGGCATTGCAAAGCCTTCTTGCACTCAAAGGACAAAGTTATCAATTTTTGTAACTTGGGCAAAATATCAGACATAAACCATTTATTTTTATTTTGTTTATATTTACATTGGATATAAAGAGTGCATGCGACAGTCAAAAGGACCATGCAGGAGGGCCTGAGAAAAAGATTTTTAATTTTTTTAGGCCTTAGGTACAGTTTCAAAGGTGTCTGTTTGGACAATCTTCAGCATTTATGAATTTATTTTTCCTGAATGAAGTTCTTCTTGACGTAATCCCTATTCATTGTTCTACTCGTACTATAACTGTTGACATTTTTAACAGTGTTTCAGCTGTACGTTTGTTGGTTTTATTTTTCATGTTTAATGCATGGTGGGCTATATAAAATATCATCAGGACCAAGAAATGATCTAGTCTAATTTATATCACTGAGCTGGTGATTTATCATTTAAATGTTGTTATCTAAAACGGTGGCCTTGATGCCAATTGAATGCAGGTAAAAAACATTCTCTTTCTGAATCGGATGATCGCACAAACAGTTGCTACCCTCAATACAGATTTGTATTTTATCTATACACTTTTACTTGCATTGGTGGAAATATTTTCTTGTTGTAAGATAAATAAATTTCTTAATTGTTTTGCTGCCCTTCTAGAACAAACTATCTTATAATACAGAACTGTGCAAGCCTGAAAATAAGAAATCTGTCATTTGCGGGATGAGGTTCCCAGGGGAGCGCGGTGGCTCAGTGGTAGACTGTTGGACCTCTATGCTAGAGGTCCCGAGTTCGATCCATGTCCGGGGCGACCCACGTTGTGTCCTTGGGCAAGGCACTTTATCCTGGTTGCCTACATGGGGACACGATGATGCCATGTACTAAGGCGTACTGCATGTCGATGGTATGCATGTCTTCAACCAATCTAACCCTGCCTGTGCTGCAGTGTGGAGTTACGATGTTGAGGAGCTGACAGTTGCTCGTCGATGCTCAGTGGTTCTCTCCGGGTACTCCGGCTTCCTCCACCCTTAAAACTGTCACGGTCACGATTAGCCATTGTGCATAAGCATGTGACCTTAAACACCAATAAATAAATAAATAAATATGAGGTTCTCAGAGGGTGACTTTGCTGATGCTGTCCCATACAGTGGGTTAGAATCCTCCAATTTATCCCCTAGATACTACTTTCTGCTTAGGCCTGAAAACATGATTCAGACTGAGGTTCACAGAGGGTAAATTTAATAATGCTACCCTGCCTTGCAGGGTAGCATCATTAAATTCACCCTCTGGGGACCTCATTCTGCAGATGACAGTCTTCTTATTTCTGATCACAAAAGTGGAGAGAATTTTGACTGGATCATGACTGGGTCTTCGGACTGGATCATGACTGGGTCATGATCCAGTTGAAATTATTTTTTTACTTTTCTCCCAACAGCACTGTAGAATCTTACCCATCAGAAAAGAAATGGGAGAACAGTGAATTTCTATTTTCATTTGTTTTTCATGATCTGTTCTTAATTTTACAATATTTTATTAACCCTTTGAACCCAGATGGTATCTTCCACGCCAGTTCAATGTCATAAATTGGAAGTGTCTATATTATTACTAGGAGGAAGACCAATCAATACTTTCAATGTGAAGCCTTATGGCTGCACATGGAAAATCTTGACTGGTCTACCACACAAATTCACTGAGTAACTATCTACACTACTGCGCAAGTGACTGTTACATGAATATCCTAGGTCCGAGGTGAGACAAAAGTATTAAACCCACCCAATATTACGTGGACAATGAATGCAATAATTAAATTGGACAAGACATTTGGAGTGAAAGGGATTAACTCCAGAGAGCGTAATCTCGGCATTAATTGTGAAATAGATTAGACCAAATAAACTACTGCATGTTGATGTCACAGAATGTCAGAATGATAACCAGTCATCAATAATTTTCCGAATCATATTTATGTACGTTTGTGTCGGAATGTTGCAATTTGTTGGAATTTAAAAAAAAAAAAATTTTCTGATTAAAAACGTAAATATTTTATGAGTGTTGGTAAAAGTCATTTCGTAGAGTTGAGATTGTTGGGTTATACATGTATTTTGACCACAAAATTGTGAGAGTCGTGCAAAATACGACAATAAGTATATCCTTTTCGTTTAGGTGCCCTAGAAATTAATTACAGCTATAATCTGTTTGACCGTGAATCACGGCGATTTTAATATCGTGTCGGACATTGACTCGAGAAACAATCGCCAATATTAGTCGGCGACTTCTCTTAGATCTTGAGTGAAGATACTGTGGACCTGGGATATTCATGTAATGGTCACTTGCACAGTAGTGTACTTAATGAATTCAGGTTGTATCACGATCCTGGGCCGGAAAAGCAGCCATTTGGGTTCAAAGGTTTAATGAAATCCCGCCCAATGGTATGTGTATGTGTCATAATCAGATCACAAGCTTATTTATCAACATTACTGTTAAAATTTGTACTTATATTTAATCCTTACCATATATCCAAGCTATTATGATGCATTCTAGACCAGCCATCAGGAAAACTGACCAGCTTGCTGCATATGTATCAAATACTGTTAAAACATACAATCCACCCTGAAAAAAATGTATGATATAGTGAATACCACTTAATTGGATATCTCTTAACTGAATAACCCTGTTAACTGAATATAATTATGCAACACAAAACCAATTACCATACCTCCAGTACAAATTTGACCTGTTAATTGAATATAAGTTATAGAGTAAACTCCTGTTAATTGAATAACAAATCTTGTAATATGTCCAGAAATTACCTTGACTCTCCCCAGTTTTCCTTTGTTTATAAGCCTATTTGGCCTAAGTACATTCAATACAGCCATTTTATCCATTATATCTTGTTTGACAGAGCTCAGAGAGCTCTGTCAAACAAGATATAATAGAGTAAATGCGGAGTTTATCTCAGGAATACAGGAAAGTGATACAATTCCTGTTAATTTAATACTCTTGTTAAATGAATAATATTCATTGGCAAAGTAGCTATTCAATTAACAGGGTTCCACTGTACCACTTTGTTGGATATCTCTTAATCCTCTGAACACTGATGTAAAAATATCAATATTTCAAGCCATAAATGTTTTCCCTACTTAAAGCCATGAAGCCATCACCAGACGATCTTCCCGGTCCTATGTTCAGGGTGCATGTGGGTTAAAATTCCTCACTTTCAGTGTCTTTCAGTGCACACACACAAACATAATTTAAAAACTTCTCTGATTTAGTGCCCTTGGGAATATGGAATTAAGCATACCCACAGTTACACTGTAATGTTCAATACAAAAATTAAAATGATAGTATTTTTTTACTATGCTTGGCAAAAAAAAGTGGAGGGGTAAGTACCCCCCATGGTGCCGCCACTGCCTATACAAAATTCATCATACATGTGTGTATTTTATAAAGCATAATACAGTTAAAACTAGAAGTCCTGTCATGAACTGTGCGCTTATGTAGGCTTAATTGCACGTGGAAATTGTTTGCAATTACCAAATGGAATGGCATCCAAAGCACGGCCGGTTCTCCTGGTTACTCATAGCAAACACAGGCAATGTTTCTGCCAATGGACCTCTAAGTTACCTGGAGGTACATGGGCTGAAACATTGCTTATGCACAGGCCATATGTACAGACTTTGAAAGCCTTACTATGGCCATAATGCGTAGATGAACGACACGCAGATCAACATGCTATTTGTGCGCATTTCATGACAGGACTTCTAGTTTTAACTGTAATTAAAGCCATGACCCATCACCAGGTGATCTTCCTGGTCCTATGACCAGGGTGCATGTGGGTTAAAACTCCTCACTTTCAGTGACTCTTGGTACCCAAGCCCCCATTTTTCTCCAAACCTGCACATGCAAATTTTGCTTATCATTTATTGTGACCCAGCAAGTCATACATTCCAACACCGGCCTGCAGCATGGACATGTGTCTTTTATTTCCTACCCTGTATAATATTCATACATGTGTGTATTTTATAAAGCATAATACAGTTAAAACTAAAAGTCCTGTCATGAATTGTGCGCTTATCTTGGCTTAATTGCACGTGGGAATTGTGTGCAATTGTCATATCGAATGGCATCCACAGCAAGGCAGGTTCTCCTTGTTACTCATAGCAAACACAGGCAATGTTTCTGCCAATGGACCTCCGGGTTACCCGAAGGTCCATTGGTTGAAACATTGCTTGTGCACAGGCCATTTGTACAGAATTTAATAGTCTTACTATGTTCATAAGGCGTAGATTAACATGCAGATCGACGTGCTATTTGTACGCGTTTCATGACAGGACTTCTAGTTTTAACTGTAAGTTATTTTTCTTCCTGTCCTGTACATCATTCTTACATGTGTGTATATAACAAAGCATAATACGTTTTTTCCTTTCGTTTTCTTGCTTCCATGGTACACTAACTGAGAATTTAACCCTTATCTATTAACAAAAAATTCCTTGCTTCTCAGGCACCTCCCTCGTCATAGAAAATCTGTCGTATCACCATTTTTTTTTACCTGGACATCTTTTCTATGACCTCATTTACACTTGTAAGGCAAATATTTAACCAGCTATACTTTGTTTGACAGAGCTCACAGTTTTGAGACAAAAGATGAAAATATATTAAAATTTGAATAATACTAATTATAATGCTACTCATTAACCCATTGTCTAACAAATCAGCTGCAAACGACCATGTAATATGCAAATTCAGCAGTTGAGAAAATATTATTTTTAAAAAAATTTCAACAATCATCATGTGACCCCCTCATTTCAATGAACTTGTTTCAATGAGGGGGTCACATGATATGGTTTGGTTGAAATATTCTAAAAAATTGGAAAAAATAAGACTGAAAATAATCAATTCTGATATCTGCATTGGGGAAAAAAAGGTTAATTACTAAAGCTTTTGAATTTAACCCTTTACCCAACGCAGACGATATCAAAATTTGGTAAAGGTGTAGAATAGGGGACTTTTCGTTTTTAAAAAAATAACACTTTTTTCGCTATTTTTTCTCTGTTTTCTTAAAGTAAACTATATTTTGAACAAAATGACACAAAATCACATACTTTTATCGTTTTTTTCAAGAAATATTAACGATTTTATTGTGACAGCGCCGTCGAGCTCACTGCAATCGCCCCGTTCCATTATCGCTATCATAGGGGAGAGTTTAGTAATTGAAATGTCGGCTGACAAACCCTGCCCCTTACTGAACTGACCCTAGATCAAATTTTAGGGTCAGTCTAGTAAGGGCCAGGGTTAGCTTACCGATTAGCTCACCCTGGTCCTAACTGAACTGACCTTAAATCGAGGAACACGCACACAAGCGAAGCACACCTGCTAAAATGCACACAAGCGAAGCGCACCTGCTATCCTATAGAATGATTTCTCCCCTGTGACGTCCCTCGTAACAACGAATAAAACAACAGATGCTGCGAAATTTTCAGCGGTTGAAACAAATGGCAACTGTGAAACTAGCAATTCAACGGGATTTAAAATCTATTCTCTGACATGTTAAAACATGATAGAGGTACCTAATTTTGTGTCATTTTGTTCAAAATATAGTTTACTTTAAGAAAACAGAGAAAAAATAGCGAGAAAATCGTTATTTTTAAAAAAAAAATGAAAAGTCCCCTATTCTACACCTTTACCCAAAATTTATTATTTTAAATATAATTTTTTTAAATTTTTCAAAAAATTTCAACAAAACCATATCATGTTACCCCTCATTGGAACGAGCTCAATGAGCTCGTTCCAATGAGGGGTCACATGATATGGTTTTGTGGAAATATTTTTAAAAATCTAATTTTTCCAACTGCTCAATTTGCATATTATGTGGGCGGATGAGTGCGATTCGTTAGGTAAAGGGTTAAAGCCTTAGTCAGAGGTATTGTCCTTGTGTACAGAGAATCACATTTTGTTTTGAGCAAACTGCACATAAATGATATCTGACAACTTTCACAAGCAGCTTCCAATAACCTTGGCCTAAAACAAAATAATGAATTTATGAGGTTACTGGAAACAGCTTGTGTAAGTCATCAGATACTATTTATGTGTACTTTTCTTGATGCGAAATGTGATTATCTGTACACAAGGTCAATACCACTGATGAAGGCTTAAAATGGTAAGCTTTGATAAATAACTGGTTGAGTGCTAGAAGCCACTAGCAGGCCTTTCAGAAAATGAGAGTACCAGAGTCAACGCCAACATTTTCCTTGCTCATGTTTCATATTCAGTCAAATGCAAAGAATAATTTGTTTATATATATTTGTTTTATGACAAATTATTGGAGAGTGCTCTAAGGCACTCTCCAATTATTTGTAATAAAAAAACATCAGAATAACAAGTTCAGACCACCAAAAACAAGCAAATTCAGTGAATTCATGTCTCCCGCTGGGCAGCAATTTCAAGGGGAATTAATGCATCCAGTGGAATATAGTTGAGTTGCAAGTGGAAGTTATTTAGAAGAGACAGAACAGACAGTGCTTCAGATAGTGGTTATCAGATTTATTTTCATGGAGGTCACTGTCAAAGCAAGTAAAGTGATGTGGAGTATAACTATGAGAATCACTAAAAATTAAGACTGTATGATAAGACATATTACATTAAACTGATGTGAAAAGTGTTAACCAACCTGTACAGCTTGTGATTGGAAGGAAGTTAATGAAACCTTGGAAGTGATGTCCAGATAATATGGTGGTCTGTATATGGTACTGGGAGAGTCTTACTTTGTAAAGGTGCAAAAGAAGTAATATTGAAGACATATTCTGGTCTCACAATGATAACAAAGATACACAAGAAGTTTCGTGAAGATCGGTTCATAAATACGGCTTTTAGTCCGAGGTGCGTTGATGCATGGGTAGGTGGACAGGCAGACAGACAGATTTTCGGTACAAAATTTCCCACATTCGAACTTGACCTAGGTATTGATAAAAGTAATCCATATATGAAATTTCATTGAAATTGGTTGACTCTGAGGAAAGTTAGAGTCTGGAAACCATCAGCCAGTCAAATTTCAGCAACCTAATTAAATATGCACAGAAAATGCCCATATTCGAACTTGGACCCACAATTGATGAAAGTGATCTACTACCCAAATTTCATCGAAATCCGGTCACCGTAAGGAAAGTCAGAGTCTGGAAACGAAAAACACGGAAGGACGGAAGGACACCCCGAAGTTAATATCTCCCGTTTTTTTAAAAAAATGGGAGACAATAATTTAGCCTTCAAGCAGTTAATGAAGATCATTATAATTAGTATTATACTGTCAATATTATATCAGGTCCCTGTTTGGATCACACAACATTCAGGATAAAATTTGAATGGCTATTTCTGTCTATAGAACTGGCGAGGTTTGGTCATTATGTTGTGTAAAGGGTTAAGCTTCTAACTAATGAATCTCTCGCATAATTTACAAACTTAGCAACTGAAAAAAATTATTTTATGTTATTTTGTAATTGTTTTTAACAAAACTATATCATATAACCTCTCCTTTGAACGAGCTCATTGTGCTCATTCCAATGAAGGGTCACATCATCTGTTTTTGTTGAACTTTTTTGAAATTTTTAACCCTTTACCCAACGAATTGCCTGCATCCACCCGCGTAATATGCAAATTCAGCAGCTGAAAAAATATTATTTTTCGAAAAATTTCAACGAAACCATATCATGTGACCCCTCTTTGGAATGAGCTCATTCCAAAGAGGAGTCATATGATATGGTTTTGTTGAAATTTTTTGAAAAAATTTAAAAAATGATATTTAAAATAATAAATTTTGAAATCGTCTGCGTTGGGTAAAGGGTTAAAAAAAATAATTAAAATAACAAATTTTGATATCGTGTGGATTAGGTAATTTATTTATTGGTGTTTAAGGTCACATACTTATGCACAATGGGTAATCATGACCATGACAGTTTTACAGATGGAGAAAGCCAGAGTACCTGGAGAGAACCATCAAGCATCGATGAGCAACTGTCAGCTCAACATTCTAATTCTGTTCAAGCTCTTCTCAAGCAGGGCTACAGTGGTTGAAGACATGCACCATCGATGTGCTGTACACTTTAGTACACGGCGCCATCGTGCCACCATGTAGGCAACTGGGATAAAGTGCCTTGCCCAAGGACACAATGCAGGTCGTCCCGGACGGGGATCGAACTTGGGACCTCTAACATAGAAGTCCAACAGTTTACCTCTGAGCCACCATGCTCCCAATGAATTAGATAAAGGGTTAAGTTATGCAAGGATACAAGATTATGAAGTATTTTTTATACCTGATGTATATGACACACAGGCTAATGTATATGACATACAGTTTTCAAATGGGATACATGTCATGAGTGTCAGAAAAGGAAACAGAATTTCTGTGTTGTCATCCCGTAAATTAGTAGTGCTCAAGCAACTAGTGAATTCCAAAGTCGACTAGTCAATACCCAAAAGTCAAGTCGACTTCGACTAGTCATTGGTGATAACCTGTCTCCTTATAACAGTGTTGGTGTTCCGGTAGAGTGCTGAAGGTCCAAATTTGGCTTCACTTGGGCATTCATATACAGCAACTTACTGGAACATTATTCTGTTGATGTGCTTCTAATTATGCTAAGAGTGAAATTATATAGTCTTATTTAATTTGCCTTGCTGCAATTTATGGGAGAGTGCCTATAGTCTCCCATAAATTGCAACAAGGCAAATTAATAACATATCCAGATAGCCCAAAATAATTCACCTCTCTACTAGTACCAGTTAAAACAAACTACTGTCACTACTATTAGATGGCAATAGATGTATACATTGATTGCCCAATATTGCTGTTCAAACTAGTCGACTGCACAATTGAGAGTCGACTACTGGTTTGCCCAGAGTCGACATCGACTAGTCGACTAATCATTTGAGTACTATAAATTAGACACATAAAACTAGAGATGGTCTGTCGCCTGGTATACCCCCACCATGGCATACTGCCTAGCGTGGATGACTGAAAAGGGGCAATCAATTTTTCTAAATAAAAAAAAAATCCAATATGGCTGCCAGTCGGCCATCCTAAAACCGAGCGGGAAAAAAATGATGTCACGCACTTCCCCTCATCATCTCCTAAATTTGCCATGTCTCAATAAGACTAAAACCCTCGCCCTCTGATTGGATGAGTACTTGCTTAGTTTTTTCTATGTTTACGGCTCCAGTGGCATATGTTACCCTCTGACATCACCAAGTAAAATATTTGAAAACTGAGTAGGAGATTCAGTGTATATTGCCTATAAAATCATATTTTTGGAGGCCAGTGATCTTTCTATGAGTGCATACTCACAACCCACTTATAAATGAAAGTGTCAATGACACTGTAGCTCAACTTGTCAAGACAAAGACATGTACATGTATAGTATGTGACACAGCAATGACAAACATCTAGGTAATGACCTGATAACAAAGGTACATATAAAGTATTGTAACGGTCTGTATATAAATACTGACCGTTGCCAGTAACAAATGTATAGGTAAAGTATTGTAAAGGTGGGTGACAGTCAGATGCTGAACTAGAAAAAATCTTTGAATCCCAGAGTGGGTCTGACTGAACCCCAAAATATTTGTTCTCATAGCACAGTGATAACAAAGGCACCCCAAAACACACTCGTTCCTGTCCCAAGGTGAAAACAAAAGTACTCAAGAAGTTTTGTGAAGATCAGTTCATAAATACGAGCTGTATAGAACTTGTGACAAAAAAAACTAATTTCGGTACAAAATGGCCACTGGCAGCCATCTTGAATTTTGGACCATACCCAGAAACACTCATTCTCATCCCAAGGAGATAACAAAGGTACCCAAGAAGTTTTGTGAAGATCGGTTCATAAATACAGCCTCTACCCTGAGCCGTATTGACATGTGTGCTTACATTGTGTAAGTAGCACTGAATAAATCAAAGTTCATCTAATTTGCATAATTTCTGCACGAAAAAAAACCCCTTACAATATGTGATGTATTCCATGTTACTAAACATTCATACAAAAATTTATTCAAATCAGAACTTTCATACAGAAGTTCTATACAAAAGACTGATTGCACTAATTTTGGTACAAAATGGCAGCTGGTGGCCATCTTGAATTTCGGATCACACCCAAAAACACTCGCTCTCATCGCACGGTGATAACAAAGGTACCCAAGAAGTTTCGTAAAGATTGGTTCATAAATATGGCCTCTAGTCTGAGCTGTATAGAAGATGTGTACAAAAAACTGATTAGACCTAATTTCGGTACAAAATGGCCACTGGCAGCCATCTTGAATTTTAGACCGCACCCAGAAACACTCGTTCTCGTCCCAAGGTGATAACAAAGGTACCCAAGACATTTCGTGAAGATCAGTTCATAAATACAGACTCTAGTCTGAGCCGTATTGACATGTGTACTTACTGTGTGTAAGTCGCACTGAAAAAATCAAAGTTCATCTAATTTGCATAATTTCTGCACGAGAAAAAAACACGTATTATATGTGATGCATCCCATGGTACTAAACATTCACACAAAAAAATTATTCAAATCAGGGCTTTCATATGGAAGTTCTGTGCAAAAATCTGATTGCACCTAATTTTGTACAAAATGGCTGCCATCGGCCATCTTGAATTTCGGACCAGACCCCAAAACACTCGTTCTCGTCCCACAGTGATACCAAAGGTACCCAAGAAGTTTCGTAAAGATCGGTTCATAAATACGGCCTCTAGCCCGAGCCGTATTGGCATTTGCACTTACAGTGCTGAAAGTAACCCCAAAAAACATCAAAATTAGTCTAATTTGCACAATTTACGTACCAGAAAAAAACCCGTATTATATGTGATGTATTCCATGGTACTAAACATTCATACAAAAAATTATTCAAATCAGAGCTTTCATATGGAAGTTCTGTACAAAAAACAGATTTCTGCATCGTCGGTACAAAATGGCAGCTGGCAGCCATCTTGAATTTCGGACCGCACCCCAAAACACTCGTTCTCGTCCCACGGTCATAACAAAGGTACCCAAGAAGGATCGTAAAGATCGGTTCATAAATACGGCCTCTAGCCCGAGCCATAGCAGCTTGGCACTTACAGCTCTGAAAGTAACACTAAATAAATCAAAGTCAGTCTAATTTGCATAATTTACGCACGAGAAAAAAACCCGTATTATATGTGATGTATCCCATGGTACTAAACATTTATACAAAACTTTATTCAAATCAGAACTTTCATACAGAAGTTCTGTACAAAAAACTGACTTTTGCATCATCGGTACAAAATGGCCACTGGCAGCCATCTTGAATTTTGGACCACACCTAAAAACACTCGTTCCCGTCCCAGGGTCATAACAAAGGTACACAAGAAGTTTCGTAAAGATCGGTTCATAAATACGACCTCTAGCCCGAGCCGTAGCCAATTGTTGACGTACGGACAGACAGACAGACGGACAGACGGCCAGACGGACGGACGGACGACGGACGACGGGCCATGACAATAGCTCAAATTTGACTTCGTCAAAGTTGAGCTAAAAAGTCAAGGTTACTCCATCTCAGTTCAAATCATGAATTTTAATGACGAGGGAGATGTCTGAAAAACAAGATTTTTTGCGGGGAATGGCCTTAAAAATGTTAGTGAACTGAGGTATAACATGACATGGAAATTCTCTCCCTATCATGATTTGGTGTAAAAATCCTGACTACTGTGATTTTCCTTCTTGGCCTACAACAAAATAATGAATTTATCAATTTGATACTCACCCTACAGGTTATAACCAAACCTCCAAGAAATCCTAGGATTGACACAATACCAACAACATAAACTTTCTTCTTCCTCAATGAAGGGTATGAATCTTGAACTGCAGCCATTACAGTTTCCATCAAAGCAAACTAAAATGAAGAAGAATTCAACAAAATAATATGTGTAACAATACAACAATTAGAGTTGCTAGTTAACTAAAGCAAAATGACAAGTCTAGTCTAAGTATGTTTTTATAGACCATGCAGTTGACAGGTTCCTCTTGGCAAGTACAGTTGAGCCCACTTAATTGGATATCTCTTAATTGTATAGCCCTGTTTATTGAATATAATTTTCCAACACAAAACCATTTACCATACCTCCAGTACAAATTTGACCTGTTAATTGAATATAGGTTATAGAGTAAACTCCTTTTAATTGAATAAAAAATCTTGTAACCTGTCAAGAAATTTCCCTGACTTGCCCCAGTTTTCCTGTGTTTATAGACCTATTTGGCCTCAATACATCTAATACAGGCAATTAATCTATCATATCTTGTTTGACAGAGCTCATGGAGCTCTGTCAAACAAGGTATAATAGAATAAATGCTAAGTTTATCTCTCGAATACAGGAAAGTGACACAATCCCTGTTAATTAAATACTCCTGTTAATTGAATAATTTTCAATGACAAAGTGGCTATTCAATTAACAGGGTTCCACTGTATGTATAAAATTCAAGGCTATTCTAGAATGTTTCTCAACACTTTTCAGCATTTATCAAGGTCCAGCAATATCCAAATTCAAGGATATTGAAGGCCCCAGCCTTTCCTAGTCCTAACTAAGACCCTCCAGTCAAGGTTTTCCAAGGCCTCAGTTTCTAGAAATTTTAGGCCTTGAATGTCCCTCAAGTCAAATTCAAGGCCATTCCTTGAATCACCTTTTACCCAATGTACAAAACATCAAAATTTGTCATTTTAATTACTCTTTTTCAAATTTAAACAAAAAATTTCATCAAAACCATATTCCGTGATCCCTCATTGGAATGAGCTTGACTAGCTTGTTTCAATGATGGGTGCCCTGATATGATTTTGCTGAAAATGTTTTCACAGGGCTTATATTTCGACGAGAATCCAAGAATCGATTCTCACAAAGATTTGTGCAATAAAACTGGCGAGAATCCATGTAGATTCTCGCTGCACCTCTGCTAGGATTCGCATGAAAAAAATTGAGTCAATTTAACTCTTTAACTAACACACCGGCAACAAATTAACCAATAGAAGGCTAACATGACCTGAAATATCCTGCCACTTTGTCAATAAAACCTTACAAATATAGCTGTCATTGGAATCGGCTCATTAAGCCAGTTCCAACGACAGCCATATTTGTAAGATTTTATTGGTAAATATTGTCCATTCAATTATTTTATCATTTATTTATTATTTATTGTTTAAAAATTATCAAACTTAGTTTTAAAAATTAAAAAAGTGTGTTGGGTAAAAGGTTAACATGTGTTATCAGTATACAACAGAGGTTCAAACTTGGTGGCATCATGGGATCCTGGAACACTCATAGTAGGTATGGATTCTCGCAATCATTTTCACAAGAATCCAAATGGATTCTCACAAATTTAGATGAAATATAAGCCTTGTTTCAATTGCTCAGTTAGAAAATTTACGTGGTTGAATGCACCCAGTTCATAAGATAAAGAGGATACTTTCAAAACATTGCTCTGAAAAACTGAAAATTTCATGACCTCTCACTGGAAAGAGGCTCGAAAAGGTGTCATAAGTTATTTTTTTGGAGTAAAGCTGGGCAGTTTTTTGGTTTACGGATCAGTTGGCAAAAGAGAAAACCAAACAGCAAGACCAAGCAAAAACCAGCCAAATAGTATTACTGGGTTTATGTAAAAACTGATCAAACTACCTTAAAGCCCTGTTTACACAGAACGCGAAAATGATGTGACTCGGGCAGCAGCTTTGCTAGACCTGTTTATACATCACCCCCACGCATGCTTTAATCATGTTTCACACTGAATAATTACCTCATAAGCGATGTAACAATTTTGGATAGATTAGCGAAACTGAAATAGTGCATCGCATCGCTTCACTTTGTGTCACATCCTGTATAAATGGTCAAATGGATATACATCAAAAGGGAAAAATGTTTGCAGTATAAACAGGGCCTACTGGTTGAGGGCTATATTTGTTTTGGGTGGTCTGAATTTATTCATCACAGGCATGCTCCAATAATTTGTAATAAAACAATTTTCTATACAGCCTGGCATTTTCAAGAGAGCAATTTATTTGCTCACCTACTGCTCGCCATAAAAAAATTAAGGAGGGCGAAAACTAGCCCTCCTGGCCTTAGAAATTGATGATTACCATAACAGGCTATTCCTAAAGCCCACACCTTTTCAGATCACTGCTATGTTAGTGGTCTGTGTGAGATGGCCACACTGCCTCTCCCACACCCCCGGGCCTTACCAAGGCCCAGATGTGTGGGAGGGGCAGTGTAGCCGTCTCACAGAGACTACCTCGTTAGCAACACTAAATAAAATGTACAAAGCCCACAAGGAAGAATTCATTAATAGTAAAACTTCATTTTACCACTTTTAGCTTTTGTGAGCTTAACCCTTTACCCAACGCAGACGATATCAAAATTTATTATTTTAAATATAATTTTTTCAAATTTTTCAAATTTTTTTAACAAAACTATATCATGTGACCCCTCGTTGGAACGAGCTCGTTCCAAAGAGGGGTCACATGATATGGTTTTGTTGAAATTTTTTTGAAAAATAACATTTTTTCAACTGCTGATTTTGCATATTATGTGGGTGGATGCGGCCGATTCGTTGGGTAAAGGGTTAAGGAGAGCTAATTGCTAGGCCATGCAAGAGGAGCGATTTTTAGCCCTCCTGCATTTTTAAGAATGCCAGACCTGTATATAAACAGAATATTATGTGTGCCCGACTGACTATAAAATATGAGGAAGAAAAATGTTAGGTTTTGCTCCGGTACCCTAATTTTTTTTAAAGCCATGATAGTGGTTTCTAGCACTCAACCAGTTAATGAGAAGGAAATGGATTAGTGGCCGCTAGGGACTTTGGTCACTTAGTCTATCTGGCAAAGGGGTGAATATGTCATGTTCTCAGTGTCACATTTTCTGCCTTAGTGACTCATCCATTGGGCAAGTCAATAAGGGGAAAATGTGACAATGCGAACACAACATTGATTTAGTAAACTTGATTCATTTGTTACCATAATTTATTACACACCTGTTCCATGTACTCCCCATTTTACAGCAGCATTAAACCATGTGGAAAATGGAAATCGATGACAGACTATTTTTAAATAGAAGCGAAATGTCACTGAAATTTTCTACAAATCGTGCAGCGCAATTACAATTTGAATTGCTGGCAATAACTGAAAATCATCCCCTGAGTCAAAATCTGAGAGATTAACTGGAGGAATGGTAAATTATTTTTCAACGGTGATTTGTAACAGGCATACTTTCAGCCACTCATGAGATAATTCCGATACTCACTCAAAAACAGTAGGTATCCTCTATGTAGCTGACACAGAATACCATACCGATACTGAGGTGAATCATTCTAAAATACTGATACTGAAACTGAACTTGAAATTTCAGTACTGCCCAGCTCTAGCCAGTTGTATATAAACAATAATTACGTTTTATGAAACATGTCACTTACCTCACTCCCCATACCAAGTGTAATTAACATGAAGAAAAATAAAAAGGACCAGAATGGTGATATTGGAAGTCTTGTAACTACATCTGGATATACAATGAAAGCAAGACCCGCACCTTAAAAGAGAATATATTGAACAATTTTCAACTAAGAATGAAATAAAGAATACATGCAAAAGTAATACACAGAAATACTGAAAGCAGATAAAGGATCAACATTAAAACATTGATGAAGTGGAAATGTCTACAATGTAATGATATTTCTGTAAAAAAAAATAAGAAACACAACCCAAAAAATTATGTTTTGATTCTCAGGCAATCCCTCACTGAAATTTAACCCCCTCAGCAGATGTTTTTATTGCCTTCAAAAATGGGGAGACTAAAAACTTTTACATTTTTGATGGATGTATATAACTGAAATCTAAAAAGCATAACTAAAGACAATCTCTGCCCTGTGGCTTTGCAGATGCTTCTAGGCAAGTCTTGGCTGCCTATATAGGCAGCCAAGACTTGCCTAGAAGTGACTACCAAGGTACTTGGAATGTAACTTACAAATTTTCCCGCAGACATCACATTGAGGTAACTGTTCTGCTGCAGTAAAAAAGTGATCCAAGTTGGAATTAGGCTCTTGAGAGTTAAAATTAAATGAATTAATTTGAATTAATTTGCATATTTAAACACTTTTTGTAAATTCTGTGTGCGAGAAGTCTGTGGAAAGCCTCTCAATTCATACTCATTATATGCAAGAAAAAAAAATTATAAATAAATCCCTCCCTCCTTCACTGATTTAAAAAAAAAAATGCCAGAGAATCAATTAATTTATTTTGTGTGGCCCAGGCAAAGTTTTAATCAATGGATCTCTTGGTTGGAACCTGGGACAGAGTTCAAACACACTTCTGAGGAAAGAAAATTAAATCTAAGAATTACAAGAATTTTTCTGAGGGTTTTTAGACAGGGTTCCTGCTGGCAAGGACTGATAAAATTCAAGGCTGTTTCTTGATATATTTCAGCATTTTCAAAGGCCCAACAATAGCCAAATTCAAGGTTTTCAAGGCCCTGCCTTCACTAGTCCAAAGTTGGACTTCCGATCATTATTCCATCCAAGTTGAACATAAGCTTTGAACTGCAAACCTCAGACCATGTTACCTCAATTCATCACAATAACATATATGTTCCAGTAAGACCCAACCGAAAGCCCCAAACACACATTGTGAAATGAGCAAGGCAAGTCCAATGAACAAGGCAACTTTAACATTAACAAATTTAGTAAAAGGATAGGGGGTAATGACCGGAGGTTGTAGTTACCACCACTAACTCTAGCATATAAAACTATATAGTTATGATTACAGTAGAACCTGTCTTGAGAGACCGCCCTTTGGGCCACACAAAAGTGGTCTCTCAAGACAGGTGGTCTCTCATAAGAGGTTTCAGGGTTTCTCAAGTCAGTGAATAACCAACCACAAAATTCAGAAATGGAAAAGAATGGATTTTTGTAATTACTTTGTAGCTTTTCTTTTTTATGAAGTTTTTGTAAGAAATTGAAATGGACTGTTATAAAAATTATAAAAAATAAATTAGTGTTGAAAATCTTCATTGAAGATTTTCAACACTAATTTATTTTTATAATTTTTATAACAGTCCATTTCAATTTCTTACAAAAAGATTTTCAACACAAATTTATTTTTATTCCTATCTGTCACATTTCAGGTATGTATGAAATTGTTTATTCAGCAATCATCCTAATCTTTTCACACAGCTTTTTATACTTTTAATTATGTTAGTATAACCACAATGGATTTTCCAATTCCAGAACAGGTAAAAAGTTTTTGTCATGGTTTCAGTCTTCAAAGGGGCGGTCTCTCAAGATAGGTCTATTATGGCATAAAAATACAAGTTGGTAGCAGGTCACAGTGGTCTCTCAAGACAGGTGGTCTCCCATAGCAGGTCCATTATAGAGTAAAACTAACTGGTGCCTGGTAGATGTGGTCTCTCAAGACAGTGGTCTCTCAAGACAGGTGGTCTCCCATAGCAGGTCCATTATAGAGTAAAACCAACTGGTGCCTGGTAGATGTGGTCTCTCAGGACAAGTCGTCTCTCAAGACAGGTGGTCTCCCATAGCAGGTCCATTATAGAGTAAAACCAACTGGTGCCTGGTAGATGTGGTCTCTCAAGACAGGTGGTCTCTCAAGACAGGTGGTCTCTCAAGACAGGTTTTACTTACATGCTTCATCAGCATTTTTATTTCATGAATATTCAAGGCTTTGCAAGGCCATTGGACACATTTTCTGGGATTGAAGGCCTCAAATGACCCTTGATCACAGCCTCACAGGAACCCTGTTTGAGCACCTTCTAGACCCGTCACCTAAAATTATTTTAACCCCCTGTGCACTAAATGGCAAAATATCAAAATTTTAACCTGCAATTTTTTTCCTGTGATGTACAGTTAAAACTAGAAGTCCTGTCACAAACTGTTCGCTTATCTAGGCTTAATTGCGTGTTGGAAATTGCGCACATTTGACATATCGAATGGCATCCAAAGCACGGCAGGTTCTCCTGGTTACTCATAGCAAACACGCAATGTTTCTGCCAATGGACCTCCGGGTTACCCGGAGGTCCATTGGCTGAAACATTGCTTGTGCACAGGCCATATGAACAGAATTTGATAGCCTTACTATGGTCATAATGTGTAGATTAACGAGCAGATCGACGTGCTATTTGTGCGCATTTCATGACAGGACTTCTAGTTTTAACTGTATTTAGAGTTTCCATGAAATGCTTGTCTTCGAAATAAAAGTGTAGAATTGAATTTCATTTCTGACCACATGAAATTAATTCAAGGACTATTATAGCATATTATTATTTATTAGTATTGCTACAGTTATGCAATGATGGCCTGTCACACAAAGTTGATTTTAGGTATTTAATAATATTTGATATATGCCAACAATCGCTTCCAATAACTATTGTGAATCCCCAAAAATATTTTGATTATCTTGGAAGTGTGTTGATTTATTAAATCCATTGGTTTCAAGTATAGCTAAAAAACATTTTGCATCTGTACTTTTTATAATAAAGATATTTTCATTCTATTCTATTGCCATGAATACACCAGCTTTGGAGGCCTATACAGTTGAACCCTGTTAATTGAATAGCCACTTTGACAATGAAATTTATACAATTAACGGGAGTATTCAACTGACAGGGATTGGGTCACTTTCCTGTATTCTAGAGATAAACTTAGCATTTATTCTATTATATCTTGTTTGACAGAGCGCCATGAGCTCTGTCAAACAAGATATAATAGATTAAATGCCTGTATTAGGTGTACTGAGGCCAAACAGGTCTATAAACAAAGCAAAAATGGGGTGAGCCAGGGTAATTTCTCGACAGGTAACAAGATTTTTTATTCAATTAACAAGAGTTTACTCTTTTATGTATATTCAATTAACAGGTCAAATTTGTACTGGAGGTGTACTGCACGTCGATGGTGCGCATGCCTTCAACTAACCCTGTCTGTGCTGCAGTGCAGAGTTCTGAGTTACGATGTTGGAGAGCTGACAGCTGCTCGTCGTTGCTCGGTGGTTCTCTCCGGGTACTCCAGCTTCCTCCACCCGTAAAACCATCACCGACATGATATGACCCTGGCTGTTAATGTGTCGTTAAGTCCTAATAAATAAATATAAATAACTGTACTGGAGGTATGATAAATGGTTTTGTGTTTGAAATTATATTCAATTAACAGGGTTATTCAGAGATATCCAATTAAGTGGGCTCCACTGTAATCCTTGTCCAATGCTGAAAACGTGAACTCAACCATTGAGGTAACAGATGGTGCAAAATTGGTTTCAGTTTGAAGCTTCCTTTTTTTTTCTACAACCTAATCCGCCTTAATGGCCCTTGGAACGTTTTTTTTGTCAAACCATTCAGCCCCACGCTCCTTACTCTCACACCCTCCAACATATTTTCCTCTTATAAGGGAGAACATCAAAGCTGAAATAAGTTGAGGGTTTGATGTCAGAAGACATGTGGGCGCACGTGCAGATGGTCACCTTGGACATTTCGACCAATGGCATTCCGGTAATTTCAACCAAGGAAACTGCTACCTAACCCCCCCCCCCATCTCCTCACCCCCTTCACAATCCCAAATCCTGGATACCTTACTGCATCATATGCAACACATACATGGTGTCCAGTGTGTAAAAGCATTAACCCTTAAATCCTTAGATTAATAACTTCTGTGTATACTTGTACAAGCTGTAGATGACTTTACAATGCTTCAGTATTATTGTTGGCTGTTTGTACAGCCTACCAGTAGAGTTCTCAAGGAACAAATCACTCCACACAACATTTTCAGGGAAATATAAAATGTGCAGTTTGTGGCTGGACAGGGACTTAAGGGATACCTTAGGCCCCACACAGTAGATCTTATTTCTCAGGCTATTTTTTGTAAAATTGCATGTGGGCAGGCATTTTTTTATTTTATTTTTTATTTTGTAATTATTTCTTTGCCATCAAAAGTTCATGTTCTTAGATTGGTTTATGTTTTAGGCCTCATAATGTACAGAATAGCATGGGTGGTGGTGTATTTCGACCCTTGAGTGCAAGAAGGCTTTGCAATGCTATAGCATTGCAAAGCCTTGTTGCACTCAAGAGACAAATTTATCAATTTTATTAACTTGTGTAAAATAGACATAAACCATTCAATTTGTATTTTTTAAAGTTTGCATTGGTATAAAATGAGAGCATGCGGCAGCCAAAAGGACCATGCAAAAGGACCATGTCTATACAGCCCGTTTTGATGTCACGTGACATTCTTATACACCCCGTTAAACTTCTTACACTTCTTACATCCCGTTAAATGTACTGCAATGGATGCATTGTTACCGACCAATCAGGAAGCTTGTATAATTTTAAAAGGGTAATAATATTCTAAGCTCCTTAGTTTTACAAGGATTGACAAGCAAGTTATGCAACTTAAATTAATACCTCTCCTAACAATCTGGCTTTATGGGGTTAACTCTTTACTCAACGAATCGGCCACAACTATCAGCACAATTTCCAAATTGAGAAGATGAAAAAATATTATTAGGAGAAATATCGGCCACAACCATCTGCACAATTTCCAAATTGAGCAGTTGGGAAAAATATTATTAGGAGAAATAATAAATTTTAATATTGTGTGCGATGGCTAAAGAGTTAAATAACCATATGTTACGAGGTTCACACACTACCTCATCAAACTGTAACAAGCATTCATCCTAACATACTTAATACAATGAATAATAAAATTGAAACATTTCAGCAGTCAGATACTTTTAGGATTGGTGAGAGTGATATCTGGTTTCACACTACCAAATTGCCTGAACACCTTGCTGAAACACTGTGTGACTAATAGTGTATGGAAGCTTAACTGGTCGAGTGCTGAATTATTTTTGGTCATCAAAATTGGTCCACGTATTTTTGCCTTGTTATAATTTATGGGAGAGTGCCTCTAGCACTCTCCCATAAATTATACCAGGGCAAAGCAATACAGGCTGAATTAGTTCACTCCAAAGATAATAAGAAGCACACTCACGGAGTTTGATGCTTTGTAGCAGTGGTACCTGCCGTTTGGAATAAAGACCAAATATGGGCTTCTGGCACTCTACCAGTTAATAATAGTAAAAATGTTACATTCATAGTTTGTTTTCTTATCCCAATAGAAATAGCAGTCAGATACTTATAGGACTGGTGAGAGTGATATTTGGTTTCACCCCACCAACTATCCTGTACACCCTGCTGAAACACGTGTAACTAATAGTGTACAGAGAGAATAATAGTAAAAATGTTACATTCATAGTTTGTTTTATTCTCTCAATAGAAATAGCAGTCAGATACTTATTGGATTGGTGAGAGTGATATTTTGTTTCACATCACCAACTGATGTAGGTGACTTTTATAGATCTGTTATAAGGATGCACTTCATGAGGGCAAATAAATAAAATTCAGATCTGGATTAATTGTAATTACTTCTAAAGCAACAAAAGCTCACCCTTAACAGCCTGAATGGTTTTCCATAATTTCTTCTATACCACAACATGTAGGACTGTGTTTTGATAGTGATTTCTAAGTCTTGGCTACAGCACAAGTGGCCAAAACTGATATAGAAACCACTGCCAAAATAACTTGACTGTTATCCGAAACACAAGGTCTCAAATATAGTGTACTGAGAAAGTGGATACAATTTTAGTTCAGAGAGACAATTTCATCTTTCCTGACCAATTGCCAAATGAGCTTAGGAATGTCTGGTATACAGGAAACTGCACTTTTCTCTGGAGATATTTTGCACAAAAATGCATTTTGTTGAACTCATTTTGTGACCTATGGTGTGATTCTAGGCCTGTTATTTAACCATAAAAATCCTTACAAGAATCAAGAAGTTTTCTATCAAAATATTTGATTGCGAGCCACAATTACTGACTGCATATCTGGTTGGTTGGGATAAAATGTCACCCTCAGTGATTGACATCAGAGAAGGGTAATCACTTCCTAATCCTCCCCACACTTACAAGTTCAGGCAGTATCTAGTTAAAATCTGCTCTCAGACACTGATAGGAAGAAACACTGTCACAGAGTGAGTCTGTTAGTTACACTGCACAGTTCACATTGAATGATGTGACATTATTAACTCATTCAGAGTCAGAAAGTTTACTTCATGAAGTTTCTTGAAAGTACCGACTGGGATAATTTATCTGCATAAATGCTCACAATGTATACACAAAGGATTGGCTGTCAATATAGATTTTCATTTGCACAACCATCTGAAGAGTGCCATGGCTCATATTCTGAGGCTTGTCATGTTCAATATTCTCCATGGACATTGATTTTTATTTTAGTACCATGGTTTCTAAATATTTATATCACCATCATAAAGTTTAACCCTTTACCCAATTAATCGGCCACATCTGTCTGCTTAATACGCAAATTCAGCAGCTGAAAAAATATTATTTATTAAAAAATTTCAACGAAACCATGTCATGTGACCCCTCATTGGAACGAGCTCATTCCAATGAGGGGTCACATGATATGGTTTTTTTGAAATTTTTTTAAAAATGATTTTTTAAAAAAAACTTTGATATCATCTCTTTTGGGTAAAGGGTTAAACTAGTCTTTGTGCAGGTAGTTACAAGAAAAAAAATTGAAGTTCAAAACAAATACTTATAAAATTATGTACATTTCTTCCTGGTAGCACTTTCTCCGCTCTTTGGCATTTTTACTTTTTGAAAATTTATAACAGTTGTAATAATCTGCCTTTATAGGGTTAACTCTTTACTCAACGAATCAGCCACATCCATCTGCACAATTTCCAAATTGAGCAGTTGGGAAAAATATTATCAGGAGAAATAATAAATTTTGATATCGTGTGCGATGGCTAAAGGGTTAAATAACCATATGTTACGAGGTTCACACACAAACTCATCACACTGTGACGAACATTCATCCTAACATACTTAACGCAATGAACAATAAAATTCAAACATTTCAAATGAGACAATCTCATGATTTGCTGTGTGTAATGGAATTAATGCTATAAGTGTAACATCTGTAATAAATCTCACCTTCAGCTACAACTTTATCAACATCTGTGTCTAATTCTTTTGCTAAATATCCTATGATAGCAAAGATTACAAAACCAGCAAATATACTAGTGCTGATATTTCCTATACCAACTATTAGAGAATCTCTGAAAAAATGGAATAAATTGATAAATAGAATAAAATCTACAGAATAATTATTTAAAAGGCCTTAAAATGTATCCAGATTCACAAGAATTGATTTGATTCCAACAAATTCCTACTGTACAAATCAATTTTCAGTTCATAACTCTTAACCTGCTGAGTATTTTCAAGGAATTTTTCATCAAATCTAGTCATGGCTGCTTTGAAGCAGCCATGACTAGAGTTGATGAAAAATTTGTTTAAATTTTACTCAAAAAGTCATTAACGAAACAAGGGTTCGCATCACTGTTGCAGGGTCAAGTTTTTTGTGGTTAACGTAATGGTGGCTATGAACTAAAAAGCATCAGAATACCTTTTCTTAATAACTAATTTGCAAAAAATGACTAAGTAAGCCCAATAATTCAGCTGCCATATATATCAGACCAAACCCATTTTCGAACTCAATCAAGAAAATGTTCAACGAAACCATGTCATGTGACCCAAATAAGATAATTGCACCCAAATTATGCTGAGTTTGAAACTTTTTCCAACGTTTTGCAGTGTTTCGGCAATATATAGTTTGGCCACCTTTCCCTGGTTCTTTCAATGTATGTTACAGCTTACCCTAGAATCAAACAATGCAACAGATAAATAATTTTTTAAAGACCCACACAAAAAATATGACACTGTCGACTGGGACTGCTTTTCTGTGACGAATTTTATATGATCATGCACTTGAAGCTTGAGATCCTATTATATTCATGTTTGTGGCATTTCTCAGTAAACACCATGAGTAATTTACATTCAAATAGACCTTTGGCTCGACACTGGGAAACTAAGAAACCTTCTCGAGTTAGTCGAGTAAACTTACGTCAAAAAGTGGTGGGAGGAAACCAGTGGTAATGGTGAAGACCTATAACAAGGGGCTGTAAATTTGCATTTTAAGACGGATAACCTATAACCTAAAACAGATGCCAAGAAGAAGAAAATACCGGTGCTTTATCTCCAACCATGCAGGCAACATCCATGTTTGCCATTGTGCCATAATTAGACTGATCTAAAGGTCTGGCCCTAACTCTTGTGAAAAAGCATGGATACACCCTATTTTGCATCAACGAGTATTGAACATAAATATGAAGTCACATACCAAATATTATCAAAATCCCTCCAGAAACAACTAAGTTATAAGTAAAAAGTGTAAGTAATGTTATACCTTTGTGAGTACAACTATCAGATATTCCATAGTGAAAAACAAACCTCATATATTTACTTAAGTTTAACCCTTAACTGGTTGAGTGCAATAGGACACTATCAAAGCTTTCAAGAAACTGAGGGTACTAGAGCAAAAGCCAACACTTTCCTTGCTCATGTTCATATTCAGTCAAACGCAAATAATATTTTCAATACAGAAACATTTAATTAAAAGTCCTTCCTGTTCAGGCCAAATGGTTCGAGCATTTTTAATTTGAAAATCCAGTTGATTTCGGTGTGACAGCGTTTCTCGGTCGTGTTTGGGTGGTCCGGGTCGGAGTTAAGTACCTGTATGATACGATACTGAAGGTCCATAATTTTATTCATGTGGTTGCTAAAGTGTATGGCTACTGGGGTATCTCGTTTGTGTTGAATGTCAGCTATGTGCTCTTTAATGCGGAGTTTAAAGTGGCTTTTAGTTTCACCAACATACTGCTTTTTACATATTTTGCAGGTGATTAAGTAAATGCAGTTTCAGGTTAGGCAGTTCGTCCTGCATGGGCCCCGGTATGGTTAGTGGTTTCAAGTCATTCGGTTACATAGTAGAGTCTAATTTCACTTGATCTAAATAGATCTGGCTAATCAGTATATTCCGCCTCTGACGAAGTTCAGCTAAGAACGAAAACGGTTAGGCTAGCCAAGTAATAACACATTAGGGATAACTAGAACACTAGGCCCTCTCAGACTTTCATAGTCAGTTTAATTTGCAAATAATATTTTGTTTATATAAATTTGTTTTATCACAAATTATTGAAGAGTGCCTGTGGGCACTCTTCAATAATTTGTAATGAAACAAACTTTTATGAACATATTCAGACCACCAAAAATAATGTAGCCCTCAACGAGTTAACCCTTAACCCTTTACCTAACATGAAAAGCAGACGACACTTGCAAAAAAAATTCTTGAATAACTAATTTTTTTCATTTTTTGTCTAAAAAACATAGGTTATGACCCCTCGTTGGAACGAGCTCGATGAGCACGTTCCAACGAGGGGTCATAACCTATGTTTTTGAGACAAAAAATGAAAAAATAATAAAAATTCATTGGCGATTTTTGAGAATCGCGCTGGCCGGTTTTGGCTGTTACGTTGGGTAAAGGGTTAATGGCTTGGACAAGTGCTTTGAATTCCCACCATTTCACAGTCTCTATATACGTCTAATGGCTTAGCAGTGATTTTAAGGCAGCTAAGCCTTCACTAGAAAACACTGCTTTAATAGGTAATTTGTCTATTATCAGCAGGACCTCCTGATGATGGCATGTTAAGGGCACATGTTCTGGGGTTGGAGAATTCGGAAATAGGCCTTTAAGAGTTAAAGGCCTAGTTTCAATTTTGGTGAGTTTCTATACTTACATCAGGGCTTATATTTCGACGAGAATCCGAGAATCGATTCGCACAAAGATTCGCGCAATAAAACCGGTGAGAATCCAAAAAGATTCTTGCTGCCCTTCTGCTAGGATTCGCGTGAAAAAATTAAGTCAATTTAACCCTTTAACTAACACATCGGCAGCAATTTAACCAATAGAAGGCTAACATGACCTGAAATATCCTGACACTTTGTCAATAAAATCTTACAAATATGGCTGCCATTGGAACCGGCTCATTGAGCCGGTTCCAACGACTGCCATATTTGTAAGATTTTATTGGTAAATACTGTTCATTTAATTATTTTATCATTTATTTATTATTTATTGTTTAAAAATTTATCAAATTTAGTTTTAAAAAAATTAAAAAGGTGTGTTGGGTAAAAGGTTAACATGTGTTATCAGTATACAACAGTGGTTCAACCATGGTGGCCTCATGGGATCCTGGGACACTCATAGTAGGTATGGATTCTCGCAACCATTTTCACGAGAATCCAAATGGATTCTCACAAATTTAGACGAAATATAAGCCCTGTACATGCACATGTAGAGCACAAAGTTGACCCTACAGGCTATTTGGTGTTCTTTCTGATAGAAGTTACAGTGCATTCAAATTGGTTTCCCACAAAGTCTTCACTGTCAATGCAGGCTAATTCAAGGTATCAAAGTGTTTCCATATTCTGAGAGATTCTCAATGTTTTCAAGAAATGTTTTAGGGAATGTTGAGTTCTCATCATTGTAGACAAAGAGTCCGAGTGTAAAAAAAAATATAATCACGCTATTTTGTTGATCTGTCACAATTAACAAAACTGTCCAATTTATTTCTGAACCTCTTTCATTAACTAAAATTGATCTGAGCCTCAAATCAATTTGAGTGAAAGAGGTTCAGAAATTTCATATACAATCGGAATTATTAGGAGATCTTCTGTTTATCACATGATAATAGAAACAATGGAAATGGATTAAATTTTAGTGAAGAATCGATATTTCATCATGACATTCTCAAATCGGAAAAACAATGCTGTGCCATTACATCATGCGATTATATTATATGTCATATATTCTGGAATACAGCACATAAATAAAATTGTCCCTATATCCCGATAAATTCTATCTTTTGATTGGTCAGAATGCCTTGGACAAATAGCCATGGCAAAGGATGCACCCAACATCTAAGGTGTATGAGAGCATGCAACATCCAGGGTATATGGGCATGCGAAACATCGTGGGTATATGGTTTAAATGAAAGCTTTTTACATTCACTTGTCTCGATATAAAAATCGAACAAAAAATCTGAAAATAGTCACATATTTTATCAGATTTCCGATAATTCGATCATATTTTGCCATTACAAATCAAATAGTCAAGCAATTAAATGAAACAACCTGAGAAAAATAAAATAAGAGCAAATGTCGTCCCCTGAGTTCCAATGTGTTCTATGTGCCAGAAGGTACATAGAACACATTGGAACTCAGGGGATGATATGTCAACAAAATACTGTTTACTCGTCTCCTTAATGACCCAAGGGATGTAACTCTATCTGTTATCTTCTGCGTTTATAAAAACAGAAAATTTTTCAAGAATTTGGTCCAAGTGATTTGGGAGCGTGAGAAATGCATCCACAAATTTATTTCCACTATGTTTTTATTGTGTTTCAAATGGGACAAAAATGTTATCTCTGCCAACATGTTTGGAATATGGAGATTTAATACCTGGATGTCTCATTTAAACAGCTCACCTGTGGCTTGGTGTTTAAAAACCGACATCCAGGTATTAAATCTCATACATGTTGGCAGAGATAACTTATAGTAGCAATTATCTGATGAATATTATTTTACATCACCGAAATAACTATCATACACCCTACAGATATATTTGCCCTCTTAACTATTTATTTATTTATTTATTTATTTATTTATTTATTTATTTATTTATTTATTTATTTACTGGTGTTTAACCCTTTACCTAGCATGAAAAGCAGACGACACATGCAAAAAAAATTCTTGACTATTTTTTTAAATTTTTTGTCTCAAAAACATAGGCTATGACCCCCTCATTGGAATGAGCTCGATGAGCTCATTCCAACATGGCGTCATAACCTATGTTTTGGGGACAAAAAATGAAAAAATAATGAAAATTAATTGGCGATTTTTTAGAATAGCGCTGGCCGGTTTTGGCCGTTACGTTAGGTAAAGGGTTAAGGTCACATATTTCTACACAATGGCTAATCATGACCATGACAGTTTTATGGTTGGATGAAGCCGGAGTATCTGGAGAGAACCACCGAGCAACAGCAAGCAACTGTCAGCTCCCCAAAATACCAACTCCACACAAGCAAGGTTAGCATTGGTTGAAGACAGGTGCACCATCGACGTGCAGTATGCCTTAGTACACAACGCTAATGTGCCCCAATGTAGGCAATGGGGGTGAAGTGTCTTGCCCAAGGACACAATGCGGTTGCTGGGATTCAAACTGAGGACCTCTCGACTTGCAGCCTGCACCTCTACCCACTGAGCCATTGCGCCCCCATGACCTCTTAACTGAAAAATGCTACAGAAGTGTCGATTCATGTTTAAAAAATATTTCTGATTTACATTGATATTATATAAAAATAATAAAGTTTCAAGTCTTGACAATACACTTTGGCCTTCAAATTTGAAAATGTACCTTACAAGCCAGAAAATAAGCAGACTGTCATCTGCAAAATGAGGTCCCCAGAGGGTGAATTTAATGATGCTACCCTGCATTGCAGGGTAGCATCACTAAATTTACCCTCTGTGGACCTCAATCTGAATCAGGGTCTCAAGCCAAAACAGAAAGATGTACCTAGAGGATAAATTGACCCACTGTATGGGATAGCATCAGCAAATTCACCCTCTGGGGACCCATTTTGCAAATGACAGGTTGCTTGTATTCAGGCTTGTCAACAATATTTCTGGACTTCAATGAATTAATTAAAAACTACATGCACATGTATGTTCTACAGGATGTACTACCCAGTGGAGGAAAGCCTTTTCAAAAATCTGTATAGAAATACACAACATTTGTCATAGTAATCGCACATAACCCTGTTGGGTCCTAAACTCTGTGAAGGTAACAGATTTGGAATGACAAGAACAAAACTTTTGAATCTGAATCAGGGTCTCAAAACTAAACAGAAAGAGGTACCCAGAAGATAAATTGGCCCACTGTATGGGATAGCATCATCAAATTCACCCTCTGTGGACCTCATTCTGCAAATGTGAGACTGCTTATTTTCAGGCCTGGTAGCTTAAGTATCAATTTTTTTTATTTATTCCCCTGCAGTAAAATTTATGCATATACTTACTTTAAACAGTTATTATGGAACTTATTATAACTTGCCAAAGTTATCAAGCCACCAAAAGCCGGACTTAATGCAAAGAAAATTTGAACTGCTGCATCCTTCCATACCTGAAATGAATAGTTACCTGCTTTAACCCTTTACCTAACACAAAAAGCAGATGACAATTACAAATAAAATTTTCGAATAACTAATTTCTTTCATTTTTTGCGTCAAAAAGTTAGCTTATGACCCCTCATTGGAACAAGCTCAATGAGCTCATTCCAATGAGGGATCATAAGCTATGATTTTGAAACAAAAAAAGAAAAAATAATGAAAATTGAACTGCGATTTTGGTGAATAGCGATGGACAGTTTTGGCCATTTATGTTGGGTAAAGGGTTAATCATTTATTAACAAATCAGTCAATTTTGGGGATTAGGAAGAGTTTTGATTGGATGTGCACCTGTGAGAAGTGTGTTCTGGCCCCCTTGCAACCTCCATCAGCGATATTTTTGTATTTTGGGTGGACAGTTTGATGGTACAGGAAATAAGAGTACCAAAGAACGAACCACCAAATGGTGATAAGCAGCTGTATGATTTTCAATGCATAAACTATGTATATGCAGGGCTTGGGTCTAGCTTGCATTGCTTGAAGCTTTGCCAACAAGCTACCCTGGCCTGGCATTCTTAAAAATGCAGGAGGGCTAAAAATTGCTCCCCTTGCATGGCTCAGGGAACGATTAGCTCGCCTCAAGCCTACAAAAGCTCAAAGGGGCAAAATAAAGTTTTACTATTAATGAATTCTGCCAGGTGGGCTTTGTACATTTTATTTATTGCTGCTAACAAGGCAGTCTCTGTGAGAAGGCTACACTGCCCCTCCCACACCTCCAGGCCTTGGCAAGGCCCAGAGGTGTGCGAGGGGCAGTGTGGCCATCTTACAGAGACCACTAATATAGCAGAGATCTGAAAAGATGTGGGTTTTAGGAATAGGTTGTAATGGTAATCATTGTTTTCTAAGGCCAGGAGGGCTAGTTTTCCCCCTCAATTTTTTTTAAGGCAGCAGTAGGCAAGCGAATAAATCGCTCTCCTGAAAATGCCAGGCCTGGCTACCCTGAGCAAGAGGAGAAGGTGAAGATCAAACTCACAACCACCTGAACATGTGTCTGAAACACTAATTAATGAGCCATTGTGGCCTTATATCAGCCAAATCTGCAAACGAAATAGGCAAGCTGGTTAATTCTAGAAAATGCAGGGATGCAAAAAACTGCCCCTTCCAAGTTGTCTGAGAGTGCAGTTACGCTCTTATATCTATCTCCGACTCCAATGACATTTGAGTAATTTATTGCATAAATTAATCAAGATTGGAAAGATGAGTAACCTTTTGTATCATGCATTATGACATTCCGTTTTGCAGAACCCGATAGTCACAAGACTCTATATTAGGCCTAAAAAGGACCCTCCTGTTTTATACCTCCCTATGGGGGGTATACTTACTGGAGGATCCTCCCTGTGGGAGGTATAACTACAGGAGGGTCCTTTTTAGGACTAATTCTACATCTGACAGGATCTGTAATGTAGGAAGCTGAAATGCCAGGTGATGGATAGTCTACGCAACAATCAAGTCACTGTGTGTGGGTAAAGGTGAAGAATAGTGTACTCTGCAAATTACATAAAAAACACACATTTTAAAGTTTTGTTTGCCTCGAAAGCATAACTTAAGATCCCCTCATCAGAATGATCTAAACATGCTCTTTCCAAAGATGGCTACCAGCTATATATTTGGGGTGAAAAATAAAAAAACGAGGCCTACGCAAAGCATGGGCCACTGCCCCAACCCGTAGGCATGTTTGAAGTACTCTTAAAGGTACTGTGGAACAGAAAAAATTTCTAAGTAAAAAGTGTGAAAACAGAAAAATTTTCTAAGTCCAAAAAAGTTAAAAAGTGCCTTAACTCTGGGAATAATTATTGGACGGAACACATTTCTTGTGCATATCCATTCCCCCATGCGGGTCTATCGGTATACCAAAGGTGATCCAAATCTGACCAATGAGTTTGAAATTACAATGCAAAACATTTATACGGATGGACGGATTGACCTCCAGACAGATGGATGGACAGAGGGCTTCACTAGATTCCCCCGAATCTTCCTTCGGAGGTCGGGGCATAATACTCTACAGTGAGGTTTGCCAAGGCTAAAATGAAAGTTAAACATTTGCCAAGGCTAAAATGAAATTTAGTTGACAATTTATAAATTCTAAATATATTATTTATTTATTTATTTATTTATTTATTTATTGGTGTTTAAGGTCACATATTTTTGCAAAATGGCTAATCATGACCACAACATGAGTATCAACTCAAGACTAGGGGTGAGCCTTCAAAAGCTATGTTGCCCATTTTAGAGAGGGTTTGCACCTCCCAAGCAGTGGTGACGGGGTCCTATTTTACCAGTAAAACAGAGCCTGTTTACTGCAGTGAACAGGCACTGCTTCACTTCCGTGGGTTCCTGAGGTTCCTGCATGGAAATTCTAAATATAATGAGATGAACTGGAGAGCCTTTTCATCACATGATTATGTGTAAACAAAGCTCATGGATAAAATATCACTGAAGGAATGTTTAATTTATTCCCACTCTCTAGAATCACATAAAGAATGCCATGATGTATTTGAAAGCGACAATATTTCACAAGTGGTATATTCTGAATTATAATAGACAGAAATGAGTGGCAAAATTGATTTTTGTGTGTTGTTATTTATTTATTGCTGTTTATGGTCACTTACTTATGCACAATGGCTAATCGTGACCGTGACAGTTTTTATGGGTGGAGGAAGCTGGAGTACCCGTCGAGAACCACTGAGCATCAACGAGCAACTGTCAGTTCCTTAACATTCTAACTCTGTTCAAGCTCCACTGAAGCATGGTTACAGCGGCTGAAGACATGTGCACCACTGACATGCAGTACGCCTTCGTACACGGCGTCAGCGTGCCCCCATGTAGGCAACCAGGATAAAGTGCCTTGCCCAAGGACACAACGTGGGTCATCCAGACGGTGTATGTTGTTAGTTAACCAACAAATTCATTTATTCCTGCAAAGAGAGAAAAAGTCAACCGACCTGCACAGGTTTATTGTACAATCAAAATAATACAGAAATCTTGAGTTCATCTCCATATCTTCTTATCTGACCAAACAAGGAAATCAGATAAAGGACAGATGGACCTCAATGAATGACTTTTGAGTACTCGGCATTTTAATGTAATTTGTAGCTTTGGTAATTACCCACAATAAATTGTATAGAAACATACAATCTCAAATCTTAACAAATAGCCCAACTCCAGAATAACTGTGGGTGATGTATGCAGTCTCAGCTTCATTACTCGTCATGTTGAGTGTAATGCGGATATGTACTTCACTCAAACAGAATTCCTACCGGAACAGTACACTGGCTGACACAGAGGTTGTTTACTAACGATCTGCATGGCACAGTTTTATCTTTTCAACTAAATGTATGAATTGTATAGAAAATATGTTATTTTGTTAACATTATCTTGATATCTGAATAAAAAAAATATGAAAAATAAAAAAAAAAGGTTTTAACTTGATTTGAAAATTGGAAAAGATTGGGTAACTCTTGCAGACTCAGGAAACTTATTAAAAAGTATTAGAGCATTGTAACTGTAGGAACAAAACATATGAGGCTAGGCCATATGAGGTATGTTTGAGTAGGTTGTGGCATGAGGTGTGAAGGGTGCATTTCTGATGGCATCTACACCCCTGATGACCCCACAATTTTGCTTCCGTTTTTGGGTACAGTGGAACCCTGTTAATTGAATTGCCACTTTGCTAATGACATTTATTCAATAAACAGGAGTATTCAATTAACAGGGATTGTGTCACTTTCTGTATCCCTGAGATAAACTTAGCATTTATTCTATTATATCTTGTTTGACAGAGCTCCATGAGCTCTGTCAAACAAGATATAATAGATTAAATGCCTGTGTTGAATGTACTGAGGCCAAATAGGTCTATAAACAATGGAAAACTGGGGAGAGTCAGGGTAATTTCTTGACAGGTTACAGGATTTTTTATTCAATTAACGGGAGTTTACTCTATAACCTATATTCAATTAACAGGTCAAATTTGAACTGGAGGTATGGTAAATGTTTTTGTGTTGGGAAATTATATTCAATTAACAGGGTTATTCAGTTAAGAGATATCCAATTAGGTGGTCTCCACTGTACTATAATGTAAGAAATTTCAAATTTGTTATGCAAGATCTTTGTATATCTAACAGTCCTGTAATACTTACCTGAGCACTCCCTAATTTTTCAAAATTAGGAACAATATAAAATATAATCCCATCAACTGCTCCATCTAATGTTATACCACGGAAAAACAGAATTAATAAAACTGCATAAGGAAATAAAGCAGTAAAATAAACTACCTACAAAGTAAGAAAAATATTCAAATATTAGTTAAAATATGAAGAAATAATGTCAATGCTCTACACATGTGTAACAGAATGGAATGAACTGCCTTTCGATTTTGGACAACTCAGGTGTTCTTTATGTCGCTCACAGCTTTTCAGATTTGCGTGCATATTATTTGAGCAATGGGTATCTTGTATCACATCTGTGAAATTTTACTGATTGGGAACAGAGCACTTAATGCATTTAGGATATTAAAAAAAAACTTTTGTGTCTCAAGCAATTTTTCCTTAATGTTTTACAAGGGAGGATGGGGGAGTGAGTTTTTTTTCTTCTTTATCCCTTAACTGATTGAGTGCTAGAAGCCACTATCATGGCTCTCTTGAAAAGTGATGAAAGCCACTTTAATTGCTTTGCACTTAAAGCATTAGCTTGTTGTTTGCTCTCGGCAATAGCAAGACATATGCTAATATAAAATTAAGTGCCTGAGAGCACTCTCCAATAAATTGTTACAAAACAATTATTTATGAATAAAATCTTGTTAAGCTAAGAATCCCATTGTTGGTGGCATGGTATCTTTGAAAAAAATATGCATGTTTAATATCACCTTTGGAAAATAATTTAAAACTTGACAAGTTAGAGGCCTGAAGATTTTTATACTTTACAACGACACTCTGACAGTCCATATCCCATGGCTTAGCAGTTGTTTCTAAGCAAGTCTTGGCTGCCTATATTGGCACTATCTTCTAGACTTGGGTAGAAACAGCTGCCAAAGTACTTAGAATGCAATTTATCAGTTCACACATCATTTTTATTATACATCCAAGTTTGGAAAGAATAATTGAGTTTTGTCAGTTAAGAATTTGACTATTTAAACTTTTATCCACTGCACACAATATTATAATATGTTATTTTAACTGGTTGAGTGCTAGAAGCCACTATCATGGCTCAGTTGACAAGGGCAATGCAAAGTGTGGGCCAATGCCCCTGACCCGTATGCAAGTTTGAAGTAGCCTTGAAGGTATTGTGGCACAGAAAAAAATTTTCCAAGTGGAAAGACTGAAAATAGAGAAAAAATTTCTAAGTAGAAAAAGTGCCATAACTCGGGTAAAAATTATTGGACGGAACCGTTCCTTGCGCATATCTGTTCCCCTATGCATACCAAAGGAGATCCAAATCCGAGCAATGGCTTTGAAATTACAATGCAAAACGTTTTGTATGGACAGATGGACATATGGATGGACAGATGGATGGATGAATGGAGGGCTTCACTAGATACCCTCGAATCATCCTTTGGAGGTCAGGGGCATAAAAAATGCTAGAAGCCACTATAGTCGCTTTACACTGTACACTTTAGCTTGTGGTTTGCTCAGCAGTAGAAAAAAATATTTATATAAAATTGTTTTGTTACCATTTATTGGAGAGTGCCAACAGGCAGACCTGAAAATAAGCAATGAGGTCCCCAGTGGGTGAATTTGATGATGCTATCCCATACAGTGGGCCAATTTATCCTCTGGGCACATCTTTCTGTTTAGATTTGAGACCCTGATTCGAATCTAGGTTCACAGAGGGTAAATTTAGTGATGCTACCCTGCTATGCAGGGTAGCATCACTAAATTCACCCTCTGGGGACCTCATTTTGCAGATGACAGTCTGCTTATTTTCTGGCTTGCTAACAGGCACCCTCCAATAAATGGTAATAAAACAATTACTTATGAAGAACATCTTGCTAAACTAAGGCTCCCCTTGTTGGTAGCATTGTGTCTTTGAAAAAAAAAATACTCACGTTACAAATCACCTTTGAAAAATAATGCAGCACTCTACCAGTAAATTATTTAAAAAAAAAAAATTCCAAATATATCAACAACACCACACCATGTGAACACTCACTGGAACAGGCTTGAGGAGCTCATTCCAATGAGAGGGTCACATGATATGGCTTCATCATGTAAAACTCTCAGGAAGAAGAAGGACACTATCAATTAATATATTTTTTTCAACCGATCAATTTGTAAATTACGCTGGTAGATAGGGACAATTCGTGAGGTAAAGAATTAAAACAGAATTGTAACACTTTTTTGGGTGGCAAAATTTCAATCAAGCGGAAAGATCTTTTGCAAAATGTTTATGATGAGGGAAGTACCTGAGAAACAAGTTGTCTTTTTTCAGTCACCATAGGTGCCCTATTTTTTTACCAGCCTTGTTTGGATGGAATTTATGCACTGTAATTCAAGGTGTACAGTACGTGGAGAGTGTATTATCACTAAATCACCCACAAAGTGGAGATTCCACTCAAGCAATAATTGCAAATTTGTTGCAAAGCATAACCAGCACAAGCAAATTTCATCCAATGGACCTCCGGGTTAAACCCGGAGGTCCATTGGCTGAAACATTGCTTGTGTTTTTTGTCAATATGTACAAAATTTGAAAGTTATAGCTTGGGTGATATCTCCACTCCGTGGGTGATTTAGTTACAATCCACTCTCCACGTACTGTAAACTATGCTGCATGTCTTGGGGCGATTGAATTTATTTATTGGGGTTTAATAACACTTTCAACCTTGTGTTGGACAGTTTTATGAGTGGAAGAAGCCAGAGTACCCAGTAAATGTCAGACTCCCCAACATATTAACTCAACACAAACATGGGCAATCGGGTTAAGTGTTTTGCCCAAGGACACAATGCAGTTACTGCTGGTCAGGATCGAGCCCACCGATCTTTCAGTTTGAAATCCAATGCTCTTAACATTGAGTTACCATGCTCCCCTGTTAACTTAATACCCAATTTGCTGGTGTAGATATTCAGTTAGCAACAGTATTTAATTAAAGCCCCACAAAGAAGATCTTTCTGTTTCTCAGGCCATTTTTTGTAAAATTGCATGTGGGTGGGTGGTTTTTTATTTTATTTTTCATTTTTAGCTTAACTTGACAAACTCAAGATAAGCTATTGCCATCATGCGTGCGGAAGTCTGTTAGTCTGTGAGTCTGTTCACATTTTCCTTTAATACAGGCTACACCCCGTAGTTCTTATCCGATCGTCACAAAATTTCATATGCAGATTTGAGGTCATGTCTATATGAGAATATCCCTTTTTGGTCGTGATCGGCACACCGTGATGGCTGCCCGAGCCCAAAACCCAAAAACCTATACCCCAGTCTACAGGTCATATTTAATATGGAGGGATTTCACTGTAACTTGGTAGGATGAATCCGTATGATGTCTGTATGAGAACTTCCTCATTTGGTCACGATCTGTCAACCATGACGGCTTCCTGATCCCAAAACCTTTAGCACAGTCTACAGATCGTATATATGGAAGGATTTCATTGTAACTTGGTAGGATGACTCCATATAATGTCCAGATAAGAATGTCCCCTTTTGGTCACGATTGGTCAACTGTGACAACTACAGGGGGCCAAAGCCCAAAAACCTTTAGCACAGTCTACAGGTTGTATTTATGAAGGGATTTCATTATAATTTGATAGGATGATGATGACTCCAGATAATGTCTAGATGAGAACGTCCCCTTTTGGTCATGATCATTCAACCGGTTGGCTGCCCAAGCCCAAAACCCGAAACCTTTAGTACAGACTACAGGTCATATTTATGAAGGGATTTCATTGTAACTTGGTAGGATGACTCAGTATAATGTCTAGATATGGATGTACCCTTTTGGTTGCGATCAGTCAACCGTGATGGCTACACATGTCCGAAGCCCAAAAATCTTTTGCACAGTC
The DNA here is from genome assembly GCA_031216915.1 of Pictodentalium vernedei. NCBI lineage: Eukaryota > Metazoa > Mollusca > Scaphopoda > Dentaliida > Dentaliidae > Pictodentalium > Pictodentalium vernedei. Next base: position 42,256 of record JAUFNR010000105.1, read on the forward strand.
TACAGGCTGTAATTATGAAGGGATTTCATTGTAACTTGATAGGATGACTCATTATGGAATAATTTCACTGTAACTTGGTGACTTTGGTGGACATACATTAACTGTGAGGGTCATATTAACCCACCCCTCAGTTCTTTAGTACAGTCTACACCTCAAATTATTTTTATTGAAAACATAGCATACAGGGAACAGAAATTAACATATTCTCAATTATCACAATTGTTGTAGTATTTCATAATCTTATCATAAACATTAAACATTATCTTTTTCATCAAACACAACACACAGTCAAGTTAACCCTTTACTCAACGCAGACAATATCAAAATTTATTATTTTAAATATCATTTTTTCAAATTTTTCAAAAAATTTCAACAAAACCATATCATGTGACCCCTCATTGGAACGAGCTCGACGAGCTCGTTCCAACGAGGGGTCACATGATATGGTTTTGTTGAAATCTTTTGAAAAAAAATTTTTTTTCAACTGCTGAATTTGAATATTACGCGGGAAGATGCGGGCGATTCATTGTTAAGCTACAGTGTCATTGACACTTTGACTGTAATTATTTCTATGCCATCAAAAGTTCATATTGGTCTGTTTTGTGTTTTAAGCATCATAATCTACAGAATAGCTAGGGGTGGTGGTGTATTTCATCCCTTGAGTGCAAGAAGGCTTTGCAATGCTTTAGTACTCAAAGGAAAATTTATCAATTTCATTAACTTGGGTAATATATCACACATAAACCATTTAATTTTTATTTTTTTAAGTTTACATTGGACATAAAAAAAGGAGCATGCTGCAGCCAAAAGGACCATGCAGGAGGGCCTGAGAAACAGATTTTTAACTTTTTTAGGCCTAACTGATATGTATTTATAACTTGACACTAAAAATGTTTTATTCAAAAAAGACAATTCTTGCATTCAGGGCCTGCGAGACAATTTTGGGCCCAGGTGATTTTCCCTTTGATAGCTCATAATGTCAAATATAATGCGATTTTTGCAGCCCAAATCGGGAAACTTTTCCAAATTGGAACAGTCATCATTACCTTGAATTGCTACCTGAATGAATTATATAGCTAACAACTGAGAGGCTCTGTGGCACCTTAAATTTCAACTCAATGACAGGTTGCTTTTCTCTTGTCCGGAGGGCAACTTGAGTTGCTAGTACAGTAGAATCCTCTTAATTGAATATCCATTTTGCCAGTGAAAATTATTCAATTAACAGGAGTATACAATTAACAGGGATTTGGTCAGTTTCCTGTGTTCTGGAGGTAAACTGAGCATTTATTCTATTATATCTTGTTTGACAGAGCTCATAGAGCTCTGTCAAACAAGATATAATAGAATAAATGCCTGTATTGGATGTAGTGAGGCCAAAAAGGTTGATAAACAAGTGTTTGACCACCGATGTGGTATTAGTCCCCTATGGCGCTTTTGTGACATAAGGTGTTTTTGTCACAGAAGACACTAGAGTATATAAGCATCTTGGATTTTGAAAAAAAAATATTGAGCGTGCATAATCCCCTCACAACCCTTTATCCATGTACCATATATGAAAGGCGTAGCTTGAACCATGTTGGAGGGAGGGGTGGTAACATAAAATAGAGAAAAAAGCTTAATAACACAACAAAAATGGCCGCCATTCTGTCATTTTGGATTTTGAAAAATACATATTGACTGTACATCATCCCCTCAGAACCATTTATCCCTGTACCAAATATGAAAGGTGTAGCTTGAAGCATATTAGAGAGAGAGGTGGTAACATAAAAACAGACAGACAGACAGACAGACAGACAGGACAGAGAGACAGATGTTAGATTTTGAAAAAAAATATTGAGCGTGCATAATCCCCTCACAACCCTCTATCCATGTGCCAGGTATGAAAGGCGTAGCTTGAACCATGTTGGAGTGAGGGGTGGTAACATAAAATAGAGAAAAAAGCTTAAAAAACACAACAAAAATGGCTGCCATGGCGCCATCTTGAATTTTGGAAAAAAAATACTGAACGTGCAAAATCCCATTACAACCCTCTATCCATGTGCCAGATATAAAAAAGTGTAGCTTGAACCATGTTGGAGTGAGGGGTGGTAACATAAAATAGAGAAAAAAGCTTAAAAAACACAACAAAAGTGGCCGGCATGCCGCCATCTTGGATTTTGAAAAAAAAATATTGAACGCGCATCATCCCCTCCCAACCCTACATAAAAACAGACAGACAGACAAACGGACAGACAGACAGATGTTAGATTTTGAAAAAAAATATTGAGCGTGCATAATCCCCTCACAATCCTCTATCCATGTGCCAGATATGAAAGGCGTAGCTTGAACCATGTTGGAGTGAGGGGTGGTAACATAAAATAGAGAAAAAAGCTTAAAAAACACAACAAAAATGGCTGCCATGGCGCCATCTTGAATTTTGGAAAAAAAATATTGAACGTGCAACATCCCATTACAACCCTCTATCCATGTGCCAGATATAAAAAGTGTAGCTTGAACCATGTTGGAGTGAGGGGTGGTAACATAAAATAGAGAAAAAAGCTTAAAAGACACAACAAAAGTGGCTGGCATGCCGCCATCTTGGATTTTGAAAAAAAAATATTGAACGTGCATCATCCCCTCCCAACCCTACATAAAAACAGACAGACAGACAGACGGACAGACAGACAGATGTTAGATTTTGACAAAAAAATATTGAGCGTGCATAATCCCCTCACAATCCTCTATCCATGTGCCAGATATGAAAGGCATAGCTTGAACCATGTTGGAGTGAGGGGTGGTAACATAAAATAGAGAAAAAAGCTTAAAAAACACAACAAAAATGGCCGCCATGGCGCCATCTTGAATTTTGGAAAAAAAATATTGAACGTGCAACATCCCATTACAACCCTCTATCCATGTGCCAGATATAAAAAGTGTAGCTTGAACCATGTTGGAGTGAGGGGTGGTAACATAAAATAGAGAAAAAAGCTTAAAAAACACAACAAAAGTGGCCGCCATGCCGCCATCTTGGGTTTTGAAAAAAAAAAATTGAACGTGTATCATCCCCTCCCAACCCTCTATCCATGTGCCAAATATGCAAAGTGTAGCTTGAACCATGTTGCTGGGAGGGGTGGTAACATGAAAATAGAGAAAAAAAGCTTAAAAAACACAACAAAAATGGCCGCCATTCTGCCATCTTGGATTTTGAAAAAAAAATTTTGAGCTTGCATCATCCTCTCAGAACCATTTATCCATGTACCAAGTTATGAAAGGTGTAGCTTAAAGCATGTTGGAGGGAGAGGTGGTAACATAAAAAACAGACAGACAGACAGACAGACAGACAGACAGACAGACAGACAGACAGACAGACAGACAGACAGACAGACAGACGGATGGACGGACGGACGGACGGACGGACGGACGGACGGACGGACGGACGGACGGACGGACAGACAGACAGACAGACAGACAGACAGACAGACAGCGGAGTGCAATCCTATAGTCCCCTTATACTAATAAGGGAAATTTGGTGCGTGTCACAGTAATGTTTTCGACATATTACAAAAAATTATATACAATTAACAGGAGTTACAACCCATATGCAATTAACAGATCAAATTTGTACTAAAGGTATGGTAAATGGTTTTGTGTTTAAAAATTTTATTCAATTAACAGGGATATACAATTAAGTGATATCCAATTAAGTGGGCTCCACTGTACTGGACCAGACCTGGGCCTCCCAAATTCCAGGTTATTATGAATCTCAAACTGTGGATTAAATTGTGATTTGAATCAGGAAATTATTTTGAATCTAATCAAATTTCAAATCAAATCTCATTCCTTTTCAAGTTGTTGATAATGCACCTTCTTTCTAAAACCTTGAAATATACCAAATATTGTCTGTGCAATGATCAGAGGCCTGATTATAGAAAAGATCTCAAGGAACTAGGATTTTGAGAACATCAGGACATTTATTTATTTATTGGAGTTTAACGACACTTTCAACAGCCAGGGTCACCTCGTGTCGGGCAGTTTTATGTGTGGAGGAAGCCAGAGTACCCGGAGAGAACCACCATGCAACTGTCAGACTCTCGAATGTACTAACTCCACACAAGTGGGGTTAGCATTGTGTCGAGTGAGTGCTAGAATGTCCTATGTCCCATAGGGGACATAGGACATTCTAGCACTCACACGACGATTGGTTGAAGACAGGTGCACCTTCGATGTGCATTATGCCTTAGCACCACCGTGACCCCACGTAGGCAATCAGGATTAAGTGCCTTAACCAAGGACATAAAGCAGTTACCCCTGGTGGGGATCAAACTGTGAACCTCCCGGTTTGAAGTTCAATGCCATAACTACTGAGTCACTGAGTCATCGGGACATTTAAAAAATTTCTGAATCTGCACTGCTCAAAGTAAATCAAATTAAATCACTGGGATAATTTTGAATGAAATCGAATTGTGAAGCTTCACAGGGACCTTGCACTTCCAGCAGTGAATTGAAAAATGGCAAGAACATTCAAAAATTTAAGTTATGATTACCTTTCCTATAGACCTGGCTCCTTTACTTAATGCAATAAAGATAAGAACCCAAGCTAGTAATAGACAGAGAGCTACTTTCCACTGAGGTGCTCCTATATCTTCTATTCCATCTGATTTGTTCAAAACATGTTTGCTGCAAAAATAAAAAAAATAAAAAAATGGAAATAATGTCTTTTTTGTAACAAAAGCAATTAAAAACTTAAATTAATTTTAAATGTCCTAACCCTTAATACTTTATACAATAATGATGAACTTCCACTTTTGTGGAAGAAACTAAACTTGCTGATTAGAGTGGTTTCTGTGTAAGATTGTTTTATTCCTAAAAACAGAGAACTTGATGATTTTCAATGCATATTTTATGGATAACAATTAGTGATATGGCTGGTGAGTTTGAAAGATACTTTCCACTGTATGTTATTGAAAATATTTGAAACAATTTGTGCTGTTTGTTTCTGAAATAGAAGAATTCACAGACCTGTCGCTAAGCTGAATTCATGCAAATGGTCAACCGACTGAAAAAAATTCTTTGACAGTCAAGCTTAGCCAGGCCTGGCATTCTTTAGGAGTGCAGGAGTGCTGCACGCCTACTGCACGCCTAGAAAAAATTGAGGTGGACAATTTTTTGCACCCCTTGATTTTCTGGAATACCAGGCCTGTTTGGGACTGCCTTTAATATCTTTTATCATTTCGTTCCCTGAGTTCCAATGTGTTCTCTGTGCCTACTGGCACAGAGAACACATTGGAACTCAGGGCACGATTTGTCAATGTGGCATTGATTCGCAATAATTCATGACCCATTCTGTGTCGCATTTCGATAGATTTTGAGTATAGAAGACAGTCACATAAGAATTGAATGCAACATTTTGAATAATGAGAAGATGTGTGTGCCAATTTTCCCCTATGTAGCTGAATGCTGTACAATTACCCAATATTTAATATTAATACCTTAAAGTGAATAAACCAAAATAGCATACAAGCTTTTGCACTGAAAATTTCTGGTGCAATTGCACTCAAAGCAATCTGAGGAGGGCAACTGTTTTGCACTCCTTGATTTTCTAGATTGTCAGGCCTGCACAACAGCATAAATAGTATTGGATGTACAAGATCAGCCTGGAATATTCCATGCCATGCCTGGAGTTTCTTTTCAGGAAACGAATACTGTACTATTTGTGACACACTTTCAGAAAGGGCTCCTAGAATCCTTTCCAACAGTGTCTTACATAACAGCATTTCATCAGCAAGAACAAAGATACACAATAATGTTGTTCTCTTTGTAGGATAATTATCTGTCAGTGTTTAAGACCACTTTAAGCATATATGGCTGTATCATGATCAAAACACAAGTCAAGTTTAACCAATCTGTTATATCAATGCAGCCCACTGTTGAGACTTCCACCCCAAGCTTTGGTTACCCGGTCCTATTTTATCAGTAAAACAAAACATTATCACTGTAAACAAGGACTACCCCCACTTTAGTGTTGAAATGAAATTAACCTTAGTCTAGTACACCAGCAATGTTTTTTTCCGGTTATGATTTTTGCTACTGGTTAATTGCCCACTCAAGACAGAAGTGAGGAAATATTTTTTATTGGTGGATTCAGACAATGGAAAGTACACAGAATGTTACTTTAGTTAGGCCCCACAAAGTAGATCTTCTGTTTCTATGGCCATTTTTTGTAAAATTGCATCTGGGCGAGTGTTTTTTTTATTTTTGTAATTATTTCTTTTCCATCAAAAATCAAAAGTTCATGTTCTTGGTTTGTTTTAGGTTTTAGGCCTCATAATAAGCCGAATAGCATAGGTGGTGGTGTATTTTGTCCCTTGAGTACAAGAAGGCATTGCAATGCTAAAGCATTGCAAAGCCTTGTTGCACTCAAGGGACAAACTTATCAATTTTATTAACATGGGCAAAACATCAAACATAAACCATTTAATTTTAATTTTTTAAAGTTTGCATTGGTCATAAAAAGAGTGCATGCGACAGCCAAAAGGACCATGTGAGAGGGCCTGAGAAACAGATTTTTAACTTTTTTAGACCTCATCAGAGAAAAATATTCATTTAACAAGAAAGAGAATTCAATTGACAGGTATCTGGTCATTTTCCTCTCCAGTAGCAAAAAACTGGGGATTTATTCTATCTTCAGGGATCTATCCACACATTTTCAGAATGGGTTCAGGATTCTTGCCTTTAGGAAAATTCACATTGTAGAGTACCGATGTGGGAATTTATTTCAGTGTATTGAGGAGTGGATCCCTGAACAGTCAGCTAAGTTTCTATGATATCTCCACTACATGGAGGAATCAGTATATTTTGTAGAATTGGATTTAAGGAAAAAAAACAGGCCACATTTGCATCTGGAGTAGAACCAATAGTCAGCCATTGTGAAGACCTGGAGTGATCCCTAATCTTGTTTGACAGTGATCATGGAGCTCTGTCAAACAAAATATAATAGATTAACTGCTTATCCTGAATAACGACTGAGGTCAAATAGGTCTATAAATGAAAGGATCCAGGGATTCTTTTGGGTGTCTACAGAGGCCGAATATGGGACCCTTTTCCAATCGCAAATGGGCATGATTTTTCCATTCAGTATTGGTATTGGTGTGAGTACTTGTATGTTGTTATATTAATATCATACCATACCACGGTAAATCATTCTGCAGAGGCTGAATATGGGACCCTTTCTCAATCGCATTTTGGGCATGATTTTTCCCACTTCAAACCCAAATTTCCCAATCTCAGTCCCAATGAATGGTCCATGGACTGTGTATATCTAAAGGCAGTCACCCCTGGTCATTTTATGTAACAAAGAAGTTGACAGAAAATTCCCCAGGGGGTATTTTCTCTCAGTATTTTTGTTACTTCAAATGACCAATGATGAGTACCTGTGTTACTTCCAACATTTTGACAATTCAGCAGTTTTGTCTGCTGTAAAATGGGGATCTGCAGCTGGGCAATATATTCAAAGACCATCTGATATTGATTTTGGTATGAGTACTTGTATGTTGTTGACACCGAATATCATATCAAAAGCACGATAAATCATTTTACAGAGACCGAATATGAGACCCTTTCCCAATCGCATTTGGGTATGATTTTTCCCAATCCAAATCCCAAATTTCCCAATATCAGTCCCAATTCAAACAAAATTTAATCTATTATATCAATGGTTAGTGTGCGATTCTGTAATGCAGTTCAGCCAGAAATTCAAGCTTTCATTATCTCCCTTGTTATGCAATGCAACTAGAAGTTTTTGGTTGCATAGGCGGGATTTCCTGTCCTGGGATGGGTCGGTCCACTATTTCACAATAATTGGTGTCCTGAACTGAGTGGACGAAAACAAATAATTACCAACCTGACGATGCATACAAAGTGCATGAATTCAAGGGCAAATAACAGGTTTTTCTTTAACCCTTAAAGGCCTAATTCAGATTTCTATCGGTTTTTATTGCAACAAAACAGGTGCTCCAACAGGTAGTTTTTAGATAAATTTGCACGCCATGTCCTAAGAACATTGTCAGTTGTTTCTAGGCAAGTCTTGACAGCCTATACAGGCACCACATAATGTAGACTGTGTTGTCAATAAATTTGAAGGTAATATTTCTTATTCTTTGTGTATTTCATCTCCCCTAAAACAAATTCTCAATTGGACCCTTCAAGATCCTAATTTTCAAACTGCATGGGCCCCTAACCCTTTCTGAAAGATCACCAAATAATCCCAGGGATCTCAGTGGTTGTGAGTAATTCTTTCACAAGAGTTTTCTTCAATTAATAGGAGTTTAGTCTATTACCTATAAGAAGTTAGCAGATCAAATATGTACAAAAGGTATGGTAAAGGGTTTGGTGCATGGAAGATATATCCAATAAACAGAGATAATCATTTTAGAAATATCCCAAAAAGTGAGTTTCACTGCACAAGATTATAATACTGCGATCACAAACGCAGACACAGAATTTGGACCAGTTGCAATCAGCTCAAAATTATTACTTTCTGTTTTTTTCCCCACAGATCTGAAGAATCTCAGCGATATGATATGAAATGTGAAAACACTGAGATGCTATTTTGTTTGTTTTTCTTGATTGGTCTTGACTTCACAAATTTTATATTTGAAATCTCGACCCTTACTCTTTAAGTGTGTTGTGACCCGATCGTGATCTGATTGAGACAAATACCATTCGGGTGATCACATTTTGTACATGTTAATTAACCATTAAAGGCCTGGACAAGGGTCTTGAATTCACACCATTCCCTAGTCTTTATATGTCTAATGGCTTTGCAGTGATTTCTAGTTAAATCTTGGCTTCCTGTTAAGGCAGCCACGACTTGACTAGAAACCACTACCTAGCTAATTTGTCTTATGTCAGCAGGAGCTCCTCATGATGGCATGTTAAGAGCACCTGTTCTGAAGTTGGAAATGGGCCTTTAAGGGTTAAGATCATTGTTTAATAATCAGGAAAGTAGAATAAGATGACCAACATGGGCTGAGAAGCTTCAAAACTCAAACTTGTTCCAATGATTTAACCTATCTTGAGTCATGCAGATTCAAACATTTCTGACTGATAGAAATGTTCTTGAACTCTTCTTCTATCGTCAGGTCTCCTGTACAGTAAACCTGATGACAGACGAAGAGTTCAGAGAGAAGGTGGGCTTTGGAAACTAGTTCTCTTCCATTCTGGAATATTCCACTTTTTTGATTGACTTGTCTAAATAGACAAGTCGTCGTTGAGTACAATACTAGAGAGAAGACTGGCAAAATTTAAGGTTGTAAGATGCAAGACATGTATTTACAACTTGAAGAGCAGTGATATTTGATTCAGTTCAATTTGATTTGAAAATCATCTGCCTGATTTGATTCAGTATTCAATTCAACCCAAAATTTGAGATTCGTTGCAGGGTCCTTTTAGCTGGTTGAGTGGTAGCAGCCACTATCAGCTTTAAACAAAATGAGGGTACCAGAACAAAAACCAACATTTTCATTGCTTGTGTTCAATATTCAGTCAAATGCAAATAATATGTTTAGGCCACACAAAGTAGATGTTCTGTTTCTCAGGCCAAGTTTTGTAAAATTGCATGCGGACGGTTTTTTATTTTATATTTTATTTTTGTAATTACTTCTTTGCCACCAGAAGTTCATATTCTTGGTTTATTTTATCTTTTAGGCCTCATAATCTACAGAATGGCAAGGGTGGTGGTGTATTTAACTTGTGTAAAATATCAGACATAAACCATTTAATTTTTATTTTTTCAAGTTTGCATTGGTCATAAAAAGAGAGCATGCGGCAGCCAAAAGGACCATGCAGGAGGGCCTGAGAAACAGATTTTTAATTTTATTAAGCCTTATATAAATTTGTTTTATTACAACTTATTGTGTAATTTGTAATAAAACAAATTTTGAAGAAAAAATTCAAACCACCAAATATAATCTAGCCCTCAATGAGTTAAACATTTTTCTCTGGTATAACTGAACGTATTTGCCATGTCAACTCCACCTAACCTGTCTGCAGAATAAGGCAAGTTGAAAAATTCTCTGCCATAAATACGCCCATTTGACATGATCAATTGATCATTAAATTTTCACTCTCCACTATAAGAACTGCTCTTATTATTATTATTTATTGGTGTTTAAGGTCACATACTTATGCACAATGGCTAATCGTGACCATGACAGTTTTACGGGTGGAGGAAGCCAAAGTATCAGGAGAGAACCACCGAGCAACGACGAGCAGTTGTCAGCTCTCCAACATCGTAACTCTGAACTCTGTGCCACGGCACAGGCAGGGTTAGATTGGTTGAAGACATGCACACCATCGACGTTCAGTACGCCTAAGTACACAGCGTCATTGTGCCCCCATGTAGACGATTGGGGTTAAGTGCCTTGACCAAGGACACAACGCGGGAGCGAATCAGTCGCTGAAATGGTCACTCATCCAACTACTAACCGCGCTCGATGTTGCTTAACTTCGGTGATCTGAAGAGAACCGGGTACCGTGATGCCACCGCACCCCCATAAGAACTGCTACATATCATGCTATTTACTGCTTGGGAAGGTAACTACAGTTAACTGGTTGAGTGCTAGAAGCCACTATCAGGGTTTTAAAAAAGTAACATTTTCATTGCTTATGTTAAATATTCAGTCCAATGCAAATAATTTTTTGTTTATATAAATTTGTTTTATTACACATTATTGGAGAGTGCCTGTGGGCACTCTCCATTAATTTGTAATAAAAAAAATTTTATGAACTAATTCAGTCCACCAAAAATAATCTTGCCCTCAACCAGTTTACCATTTTCTCGGGTTTCACTAATGTGTTTGCAATGTCAAATCCACATAACCTGTCTACATTATAAAGTAACTTGAAAAATTCTGTGCCATGAATAAACCCATTTTAAATGGTCATTCCAATTTGATCATTAAATTTTCACTCTCCAATATATGAACTGCTACATATCATGCTAATTACTGTATTCAAGTTTCAGCGAGAAATGAAAATAAAAACAAATGGTTTACCTAAAAACTGTGTTTCTAACAAGTCAGTCACTTACAAAAAGAAATCTTGAGATGGTGGAACTTTTGTTAAATTATGAACAATCTCTTTGAGGTTTAATTCTTCTGATACAGTTGAATTAAAACAAGTGTAATTGTAAAATGTGCCATTAGTCAAAGCACACTCATCAGCATCTGTATATGAATAACAAGCTGAAAATAAAAATATTTAAATTCATTTTAACATTTTCAACCGAGAATGCAGAAATGTTTGCATAATATAGAGATGGGCAGTACCGTAAATACCGTTCGATATCGCTATCAAGTCAATACCAATTTACCATACCAAGGGAGTCTCAAACTATCAATATTTCGGTATTGAAAAGATATTCTCGACATTTGTTAAAAAATAAAAGGACAAATGTCAGAACATTACGCAAAATACATGACATGAAGAGTCCATAGATTGTGTACTTCTAAAGACAGTGACCCCTGGTCATTTGATGTAACAAAAATGCTGAGAGCAAATACCCCAGGGGGTATTTTCTCTCAGCATTTTTGTTACATCAAATGGCAGATGGAGAGTGCTCGTTACTTCCCACCGTTTTAAAATTTGATGGCTTTGTCTGCTGTAAAGCAGGGATCTGTAGCTGGGCAGTTTATCAACTGGTGTGAATACATGTATGTTATTGACACCGAACACCATACCGTGTTTTATCTACTTTATACGTAAAAACAGTAACGTTTTATCTTTTATCGTTATCGAAAACTCGCCGTCAATAAAAAATCTTTTATCGTTACTGCAGTAAGAATAAAAGTCACGTGATATCGCAAGAATACAACGTTCACGCCCATCTCATTTGCATGACTTACTATTTCATTCAACACTTTGAATAACTAATTATCGCTGGCGCGGATCGAAACAAATAAAACGGGGCGTATTTATTGAAATGTATTGAATAAAAAAGAAGGCCATTAATTAAACTTACTGAATTGTAAAAATAAAATTTGACGGAAAAGAGTAAAAATTAGCAACTTACACTTTTTCAAATGAGATTATTTCACCCTTCGAGACTTTAATTATCCTGACGTTCAAACGTCACTGGGAATTCAGTTTCTTCAACATTTTTCAAAATGTGACGTCAAACGTCGGAAAGTACAAATAACCAGATATTTTTCACATTAGTGATTATCTGGTTGAAGGCTAGATTATTTTTAGTGGTCTGCATTTGTTAATCAAAACTTGTTTTATTACGGGAGTGGGGGAGGTGGGGGTGTAGATAAAAGGGTTATATACACATGGTGTTTGTAAAAAATCTTTTATCGCGACTCGAGCGTTTTCGGGGGCTACATAGCTACTCGTCGCTGTGCGACTCGTAGCTATATATGCCCCCGAAAACGCTCTCGTCGCGATAAAAGATTTTTTACAAACACCATGTGTATATAACCCATATTTATCATTTTATAAGTACCAATACCAAAACTGAACTTGAAATTTCAATACCATCCAGACCAAGTATAAAAGAAAATTAAATGATAGCGAGTCAGCAAACAACATAATGACATGGATTCTTTTTGGTGTCTACATGGACCGAATATGGGACCCTTTCTCATGGCATTTGGGCAAGGTTTTTCCCAATTCCCAACCAATAAATTTCCCAATGTCAGTCCCCACTTGAACAAAAACCTAATTCACAATTGATCTCCTGAACTGGGTGGTCAAAAGGCCTAAGAAAACCAATAACTGCATCGCTAACAAAGTGTAGAAAGCATCTTACCCCTTTACCCAACGTAACGGCCAAAACCGGCCAGCGCTATTCTCAAAAATGGCCAATTAATTTTAATTATTTTTTAATTTTTTGTCTCAAAAACATAGGTTATGATCCCTCTTTAGAATGAGCTCATCAAGCTCATTCCAATGAGAGGTCATAACCTGTTTTTGAGACAAATGAAAGTGTCCATGACACTGTAGCTCAACTTGTCAAGACAAAGACATGTACATGTATAGTGACACAGCAATGACAAACATCTAGGTAATGACCTGATAACAAAGGTACATATAAAGTATTGTAACGGTCTGTACATAAATACTGACCGTTGCCTGTAACAAATGTATAGGTAAAGTATTGTAAAGGTGGGTGACAGTCAGATGCTGAACTAGAAAAAATCTTTGAGTCCCAGAGTGGGTCTGACTGAACCCCAAAATATTTGTTCTCATAGCACAGTGATAACAAAGGCACCCCAAAACACACTCGTTCCTGTCCCAAGGTGAAAACAAAAGTACTCAAGAAGTTTTGTGAAGATCAGTTCATAAATACGAGCTGTATAGAACTTGTGACAAAAAACTGATTAGACCTAATTTCGGTACAAAATGGCCACTGGCAGCCATCTTGAATTTTGGACCGTACCCAGAAACACTCATTCTCATCCCAAGGAGATAACAAAGGTACCCAAGAAGTTTTGTGAAGATCGGTTCATAAATACAGCCTCTACCCTGAGCCGTATTGACATGTGTGCTTACATTGTGTAAGTAGCACTGAATAAATCAAAGTTCATCTAATTTGGATAATTTCGGCACGAAAAAAAACCCCTTACAATATGTGATGTATTCCATGTTACTAAACATTCATACAAAAATTTATTAAAATCAGAACTTTCATACAGAAGTTCTATACAAAAGACTGATTGCACTAATTTTGGTACAAAATGGCTGCTGGTGGCCATCTTGAATTTCGGACCACACCCAAAAACACTCGCTCTCATCCCACGGTGATAACAAAGGTACCCAAGAAGTTTCGTAAAGATTGGTTCATAAATATGGCCTCTAGTCTGAGCTGTATAGAAGTTGTGTACAAAAAACTGATTAGACCTAATTTCGGTACAAAATGGCCACTGGCAGCCATCTTGAATTTTAGACCGCACCCAGAAACACTCGTTCTCGTCCCAAGGTGATAACAAAGGTACCCAAGACATTTCGTGAAGATCAGTTCATAAATACAGACTCTAGTCTGAGCCGTATTGACATGTGTACTTACTGTGTGTAAGTCGCACTGAAAAAATCAAAGTTCATCTAATTTGCATAATTTCTGCACGAGATAAAAACCTGTATTATATGTGATGCATCCCATGGTACTAAACATTCACACAAAAAATTATTCAAATCAGGGCTTTCATATGGAAGTTCTGTGCAAAAATCTGATTGCACCTAATTTTGTACAAAATGGCTGCCATCGGCCATCTTGAATTTCGGACCGGACCCAAAAACACTCGTTCTCGTCCCACGGTGATACCAAAGGTACCCAAGAAGTTTCGTAAAGATCGGTTCATAAATACGGCCTCTAGCCCGAGCCGTATTGGCATTTGCACTTACAGTGCTGAAAGTAACCCCAAAAAACATCAAAATTAGTCTAATTTGCACAATTTACGTACGAGAAAAAAACACGTATTATATGTGATGTATCCCATGGTACTAAACATTCATACAAAAAATTATTCAAATCAGAGCTTTCATATGGAAGTTCTGTACAAAAAACAGATTTCTGCATCGTCGGTACAACATGGCAGCTGGCAGCCATCTTGAATTTTGGACCGCACCCAAAAACACTCGTTCTCGTCCCACGGTCATAACAAAGGTACCCAAGAAGTTTCGTAAAGATCGGTTCATAAATACGGCCTCTAGCCCGAGCCTTAGCAGCTTGGCACTTACAGCTCTGAAAGTAACACTAAATAAATCAAAGTCAGTCTAATTTGCATAATTTGCGCACGAGAAAAAAACCCGTATTATATGTGATGTATCCCATGGTACTAAACATTTATACAAAACTTTATTCAAATCAGAACTTTCATACAGAAGTTCTGTACAAAAAACTGATTTTTGCATCATCGGTACAAAATGGCCACTGGCAGCCATCTTGAATTTCGGACCACACCTAAAAACACTCGTTCCCGTCCCAGGGTCATAACAAAGGTACACAAGAAGTTTCGTAAAGATCGGTTCATAAATACGACCTCTAGCCCGAGCCATAGCCAATTGTTGACGTACGGACAGACGGACGGACGACGGGCCATGACAATAGCTCAAATTTGACTTCGTCAAAGTTGAGCTAAAAATGAAAAAAATAGTTATTCAAGAATTTTGTTTGCAAGTGTCATCTGTTTTTCATGTTAGGTAAAGGGTTAATTCAAAGACAAATGACGACAGGTTCTTCTTTGATAGTACAAGAACAAACGGTTTGATAGAGACTACAGAGACATGAGTGAACATGATTTTATGTTTGTTATGAAACAGTTTAATATATGTAGTATACATGTAATCTGCTTCTGTAATAATGTCCTCAGTTTACTTCAAACAGGGTTCTAATCAGGCTAAATGAAGAGGGTGGGGGAGGGGGGGCAAATACACAAAACAACACACACCTGTCATTCTGTGTTTATTACATACCTTCATGTCTATAAAAACAATTATTAGGACACTCCACAATTCATTTGACAACTATCAACAAGTCATTTTGCAATAGGTTCAGTTTCGGGTGATCAATCATCTGCTAATGTTTACAAACACATGTGCGATTTGGGGGAATTCCCATGGGCAGATTTATAAATAGGCTAAACGTGGTGCATGCATGTTTGTACTATCGTAGCACATGCATATTTGAGCTAGTTCTATTCATTTTGTTATCATTATACAGCTAATAATGATTGGTTTGAACTCTCCCTTCTAAACTTTACAAGTAATTCTATACACAAAGATGTTTTTATTTAGTTTATTGTCTTCGCAATAGCTTATTAGATCACAATCGCTTTGCTGTCAATTGAATTTAAGTCAAACGGAAATTCCAAGTAGGCAGGGTTATGTTAAGTTTTGACAGATGACATGATCGGACAAAAATAGTCTGTCAATGATTTCCATTTGGCACATGTGTGTGGAACGGATTTTCATTTTCCACATGGTTTAGTGTTGCTATAGATAGGGATTTTATAGAACAGGCATGTAATAAAATATTTTTCTGTTGCCAATGTCTGCCAAACATTTTGCTCTTTGCCTCACTTCATTTCACCTCATGCTAGGTTAACAGTGTGCTTCTCCCACAGGTGAAGGTCCAAGGTCTTCTCCATATGGAAAAATTTAACATTTTTTTAACTTTAATAATGAAGTCCCCACAAGGTAGATCTGTTTCTCAGGCCATTTTTTGTAAAATTGCATGCGTGCGGGCAGTTTTTAATTTTATTTTTTATTTTTGTAATTATTTCTTTGCCATCAAAAGTGCATGTTCTTGGTTTGTTTTATGTTTTAGGCCTCATAATCTACAGAATAGCATGGGTGGTGGTGTATTTCGTCCCTCGAGTGCAAGAAGGCTTTTCTTTCTTTCGAGTGCAAGGGACAAATTTATCAATTTATTGACTTGGGTAAACTATTTTTATTTTTTCATGTTTGCATTGGTTATAAAAAGAGAGCATGCGGCAGCCAAAAGGACCATATGGGAGGGCCTGAAGCCTAAAGCACCCGGTGCAAAGTATCGGTATGGTGTACGGTGTACTTTTTGAAGGCTTAGGAGCCATGAAAGTATTTATTTATTTATTTATTGATGTTGAAGGTCACATATTTATGCACAATGACTAATTATGTCCGAGACAGTTTTACGGGTGGAAGAAGCCGGAGTACCCGGAGAGAACCACCGAGCAACGGCGAGCAGCTGCCAGCTCCCCAACATCGTAACTCTGCACTGCAGCACAGGCAGGGTTAGATTGGTTGAAGACATGCGTACCATCGACGTGCATTATGCCTTAGTACACGGCGTCATCGTGCCCCCACATGGGCAATGGGGGTGAGGACCTCTCAGCTTGCAGCCTGCACCTCTACCTACTGAGCCACCGCGCCCCCCTGCCATGAAAGTAAAGGCATAACTAAAGCAATGGCCCTAGAACATCTGGGTGAGACTACATGAAACAGTTTTATGGATTCCAGGCTTGAATGCATATGAGGTTGACATTTTTCAGGAAACAAGGAGATGGGAGTGGCAGTGATGAGTCTTTACTAGTCTCCCCATGACAACACCACTGCTTTTAAAGGTATAAAACTATCTTATTCTTTGTTTCTTCTCAAAAACAAATTCCCAATTTCAACACAACTTTTCCCAATGGCATTTGCCCCGGCTCCTTTCTCAAAGAGGGCAGAATCCCAGAATGGACAAGAAATAATGAAAGGGGGGTGGGGGAGGGTCAGTACTAGGTATTGGGCAGTAGGATTATTACTGTACCTCTTTCAAGCCAGAAAATAAACAATCTGTCATTTGCAGAATGAGGTCCTCAGAGGTTGAATTTGTTGATGCTATCCCATACAGTGGGCTAATTTATCCTCTGGGCACCTCTTTCTGTTTAGTCTTGAGAGCCTGATTCAGATTGAGATTCACAGAGGGTAAATTGAGTGATGCTACCCTGCCATGCAGGGTAGCATCAGCAAATTCACCCTCTGGGGACCTCATTTTGCAGATGACCATTTGCTCATTTTCTGTCTTGACCTCTTCACAAAAACAAAATGTATTAATCTTATTGCATTGCATGTATTGTATGTGGCATTCCTATTTAGAAACTCAGTTTTGGGTTAACCCTTTACCCAACGCAGATGATAACAAAATTTATTATTTTAAATAGTATTTTTAAATTTAAAAAAAAATTTGAACAAAACCATATCAAGTAACCCCTCATTTGAACTAGCTTGACAAGCACATTCCAATGAAAGATCTACTATGGGGCCAATCAACATTCAAGGTCAACAAATTCTAATTTTCATCGGTTGTCAGTGTATTTAGGATGTTTCCTTCCACCCTTTTGCAGGTATAACCATGTGTTAACGAAACATATTTTTTTTACTTTCTTTTCCACACAGGGCAGGCTGCTCTCAGCAGGGATGTAAGGTATTACTGAATATGTTACCAAAGATGGTGGAGAGGGGGAGTGGAGGGGGTTGAGTCACATGGCAAAGAAATATAGTGAATCCGAGCATGGAGGAGGTTATAGGATCTCGTGTCCCCCTCCCATGGGTGACGGTCAGGAAGTTTTGAAACAAATTACTTAGACCCCCCTCAGATTGCATATGATGCCTTTTGGGGAGGGAAATAGGCTAAATACAACACTGAATACTCTTGTTTTTAGTAGGATGTTTTTATTAGGAGAGGGGGAAGCACCAGTGTTCCAAGTGAATGTATATTTTCTAAGGCCGGTCTAATAATCTCTGACAGCAGATGCAACCTCAAGCCGGAATTCACAGAAACTCTTGTGTTTCTGAACCATAATTTGAAACAACAGAAAAGTGACTTACCTGTATGAAAAGGAGTTAACTTCGTTCAAGTTTGAACTTCAGTTATTTCAGTCATTCATTCAATTAGAATTTTTCCAAAGTTTTAACTTGTGTAAGTTGTGTTGTGGATTCTGATTATAACCATGGTTGTGGTTTCTATGGATGAATTTGCTATATATCTGACAGTTCTGTAACTTCTATTACAATAATTTTTTAGTGTTATTTTTTATTTCACTGTTGTTCAACTTCATAGAAATTTAATAATATATAATTTGTGTTGTTTATGACTTAAACAATTACAGTCATGAACTATGAACAACCAAGGAATTCAAGTTCACCTGGAAAAAGGCATTTTAACTCTATCACTTTATATTTCAACGTGAGTTAATTGGTTCTTTACTCCAAAATCCACAAAATTAGTTAAGAATGGGTAAAGTAGTTAAAAATGTAACCGACACCAAAGCCCGTGTTTTTACCCCCAAAAAATTGAAAACGAAACAGAAGTGAACAAATCACAACCATCAATCTCAACTGATCTAAGGTGGTAAAAATTGAACAAAGTCAGAAATAGGTCTTTAATGGTTAAGGTTTGTGTTGCAACGTTTTGTCAATTAGTCAAAGTTGATGCAATTAATAGTATTAGTTGACTACAAAAATTGCACTGCCGACTAGACATCAAGATATATAACCCATTCCCAAGACAACTTACAGTACCCAGCAGATACATTCCATCATTTTTTCCCCATCCCCATTACAAGTTACAGACCCCGACTGGTACTTTTCATCTTCAGTGAGTTTTGACACCACCATCAGTTTATTTGGAAACAGTCTTGTTATTTAATTAATCTTTAATCACTGTTAAAACAATACTTTACAACAAGTGCAATGCTGATTGCCCACGATCAGACAACAGTTCCTCATGGTTGGATGTGTCGCCAAATTGTGGATTATATTATCCTGATTTCTCATATGTATGTAAGTTGTAAGTCCATGCCTTACATTATAGACAGGGTTGAAGCCTCTGGGTGACCTGTCCCTAACTTTCATTATGATCAGATCAGAAATTCAATACAGGGATTGTGTCACTTTCTTGCATTCTAGAGATAAACTTAGCATTTATTCTAATAGATTATATCTTGTTTGACAGAGCTCCATGAGCTCTGTCAAACAAGTATAATATATTAAATGCCTGTATTGGATGTACTGAGGCCAAATAGGTCTATAAACAAAGGAAAACTGGGGTAAGTCAGGGTAATTTCTCAACAGGTTACAAGATTCATTTTATTCAATTGACAAAAGTTTACTCTATAACATATATTCAATTAACAGGTCAAATTTGTACTGGAGGTATGGTAAATGGTTTCATGTTATATTCAATTAACAGGGTTATTCATTTAAAAGATATCCAATTAAGTGGGCTCCACTATATCTTGGCCATTCAGCAGTTAACATGTCTGATCACGCCACAAATGGAAGCACTGTAACTTGATGTGAGGAGTTCATTCTGATTGTACTGTATGTACAGGTAAATGATTTTAGTCAACTCAGACATTTCCTAGTCATTTCAGTACCAGTTAAGCTCATTTTCAGCATCTATGGGTATTGCATACACCAGCACAAAGTCATGTCAGGCTGGTCATTTGTATTTATGCTGCTCACATTTGACACAATTTAAAAAACACACACCCAGGGCATTGGTTACCAGATCTAGTCATACCAGTAAAACAGGGCCCTTCAAATCTCAATTTTTGGCTTGAATTGAATCTCAAATTGAGTCAGAGGATTTTGAATGGAATCCCAAACAGAATATCAAAACTCAAGTTGCAGATACTGCCCCTTCCTACAAGCATAAATATTATCAGTCTACATTAAAGCAATGGCGACTTGTCTGTTTGGGCAAATTAATTAGAAAAAAAAAGACAAAATATTAGGCCCCACAAAGTAGATCTTGTTACTCAGGCCATTTTTTTTGTAAAACTGCATGCGGGTGGATGGGTTTTTATTTTATTTTTTATTTTTGTAATTATTATTTATTGCCATCAAAAATTTATGTTCTTGGTCTGTTTTATGTTTTAGGCCTCATATTCTACAGAATAGCATGGGTGGTGGTGTATTTCATCCCTTGAGTGCAAGAAGGCTTTGCAATGTTAAAGCATTGCAAAGCCTTCTTGCACTCAAGGGATAAAATTATCAATTTTATTAACTTGGGTAAAATATCAGACATAACTCACTTAATTTTTTTTTTTTTTAAGTTTGCATTGGTTATAAAAAGAGGGCATGTGGCAGCCAAAAGGACTATGAGGGAGGACATGAGAAACAGATTTTTAATTGTTTCCATCCTTACAGAACAGAATTAAAGTAGTTTTGGAAGTAGAACCTCCTTGAACTATTCTTCTATCATCAGGTCTCCTTACAGGAGGTCCTTACCTTACAGGGTGTTCTTATAGACAGTCCTTACAGGAGGTCCTTACAGGAAGTCCTTACATGAGGTCCTTACAGGAGGTCATTACAGGAAACCTGATGATATAAGAAGAGTTCAAGAGAGACACTTGCTAGGATTCTGAGAACATAGTGACTATTTTGAAAATTTCCGAATTGGCAAAACTTGAATCAAATCATCATGATGATTTCGAACTGAATCAAATTTTGAAGCACTGCAGGACCCTTGAGTAAAATAAAATTTCACTGTATTAATCACATTTGGAATTTAAAATATACAGTTCTGTAAAAATAGACTTACCTTCTGAAGCCCATTCCTTATGACATCTATGCCATGGAACCTCTGATGTAATTGACATAAAGAGATATAGAATAGCCCAAGCAATAATCACTGTATAATATAAGGCCACTATTGATGATGCCAATATCATACCAAAACCAAGACCTGAAAGAAGTTAATTACAGCATCTATACATAATTTAATGAGTTAAATAAATAGAGAGTAGCCTGACTGGACTGGTTACATGAAATAATTCATGAGAGGTGAGGGACGTTGTACAAACACTTGTGCGTGAATGCGCACAAGTGTTTTACAATATAGTCCCTCGACTCAAATGAATTATTTCACGTAACCAGTCTAGTCAAGTGATTACTCTGTTTATTTCTTTTCATTATTAATGATAATTATATTATTTAACCCTTTACCTAATGTAACGGCCAAAACCGGCCAGAGCTGTTCTCAAAAATCGACAACTAATTTTCATTATTTTTTCATTTTTTGTCTCTAAAACATAGGTTATGACCCCTCATTGGAACGAGCTTGTCAAGCTCGTTCCAATGAGGGATCATAACCTATGTTTTGAGACATGAAATGAAAATAATAGTTATACAAGTTTTTTTTGGGCAAGTGTCGTCTGCTTTTCATGTTAGGTAAAGGGTTAAAAAAAAAAGCAAAAAAAAAAAACAATGAAGTCCCCATTACACCCACGGCAAAGCATCTTCGTTTGTGCACATGGATACATGACACAATTGTTGATTGCATAATTCACTTGTGAAGTTATCGTTTATTATCAAACCCGGAAATCCCAGTAAATCACACTTTGGAAAGTAATGATAGTCTATTATCAGAGTCTTAGTTATGAGTTTTATAAAGAGACAATGTGCCAATGGTTACAAAAAGTATTGGCCCTTCAATGTAGGGACCAGCAAATGGTTTCAGATTTTGTTCGGCTCAAAACTGCGGTGATGATTTGATTCAGCTTGAAACCAATCACCAAGGTTCGACGTTTTCGAAACTCAAGCCTACTTTCATTTACAAGACATGTAAATCCATCATATTCGACATGAATAATGTTAACTCTTAATCCGCTGAGAATTTTCAAAATATTTTCCATCAAATCTAGTCATGGCTGCTGTGAAGCAGCCATGACTAGATTTGATGAAAAATTCAACTAAATTTTACTCAAGAAATCCTTGGTGAAAAATCTGTCATTTACAGAGGGAAAATTTGATTAATCCTGCTGCATATCACAAGCTTTTTCGGGAAGATAGCTTATATGCACTTCAAATTTTTTCAAGCTCCTATGCCTGGTACTGAAAAATGTGCAGAAGTTGAACACTGGTTAACTTGTTTAATGTGTTTTGGGACCCTTTACTGAATTTTGACACATGAGAAACAACATTTTAATGTTTTAGATGAATTCTACAAAAACAATTCTGTTAACCCTTCATCTAACAAATTGACCACATCCATCTGCATAATATACAAACTGTGCAGTGTGAAGAAATTTTTTTAAAATTTCAACAAAACCATACCATGTGACCACTCAGGGAATGAGCTTGCCGAACTTGTTCCAAGAAGGGGTCACATATGATTTTGTTAGAATATTTTGAAAAAAAGAATTATTAAAATGTGTTGGGTAAAAGGTCAACTGATTAACCCTTTACCCAATGCAGACGATATCAAAATTTATTATTTTAAAAATCATTTTTTTTAAATTTTCTAAAAATTTCACCAAAACCATATCATGTGACCCCTCACTGGAATGAGCTCAACGAGCTCATTCCAATGAGGGGTCACATGATAAGGTTTTGTTGAAATATTTTGAAAAATTAAATTTTTTCAACTGCTGAATTTGCATATTATGCGGACAGATGTGGGCGATTCGTTAGGTAAAGGGTTAATTTAGAAGAGTATTAAATTTACCAAATCAGAACCTATTTTTGATTAAGAAGAAACTGTAAATTGGCCTAAAAAAGGACCTAAATTAGGCAATGATTACATATTACCCATTCTAACCCCGATGATTTTTTAGCGATTCAGTTCTGGAAGCCCTTACCTGGCATGTACATAGAGTTCTGGAAACCATACATTTGAACTCTAATAAGAAAGTTTAGTGGATAATGTCTATCCAATTAAAAAAAATATCAGAATTTTTTACTGGAATTTTTATTTACTTGGTGAAAAAATAGATTTTTGTACATGACCAAACAGAACGTGAAACTTTTCAAAGACAAGGTTAGATCTCCTGAACTTCTTAGAATGCTTGTGAAGCTCCTTAAGTAGCTTTGAAAATTCTTAACATTTGAAAATGCTGTCCTCCCGGACCCCCACTGTTGAGAGGTGGGTACCCTCTCTCGAATATTCACCCTTCTTGGGCCTGAAGCCCTCAGTACATGCCTATAGTATGTCATTCTAGGACCACCCTCCCTAGTAACATGTGTCCCCCTAGACTGAAAATCCTGGTTATGCCCCTGGTCTAAACTGAATTAACTTTTGCAAAATGACAAACACTGAGAATACTAAAGAACCATTTTGCCTGTGTTTTTTAGCTTTTTACCACAGTATTTTATAGCTATCGCCAACGAGGAAAGTATTTTTGTGGTAATTCAATATTCATATATTGCTACAGTGTGTGATTGCAAAAGTGGTCATTTTCTCAAACAGATTGCGATCAAGTTCCAAAACATTTACAAAAGTGAATCAAGATTTCATACTTAAAATCAAGACTAAATCAAGGAAAGCAGAGAAAAATACAACAATGTTTTTAAGTTACTTTGTACAAGTATGAGACAGTAGCAGACTGACAGATTGGGAAGTCAGGGGATTACCTGATGGGTTGGTGCCTCTGTAAATTATTAAACTTTATTTCCAAATGAGCTTATTTCTTCAACTGTTCCAGAAAAGATCTTAAAATAACAGGAATACCGAAAAGGGCCGAATTTGAGCAAGAAAAGTAACAAGGGTTAACCTTTAGGGGTGTCAATTGTCTTTTATTGCGATGGGTAATAAAAGTCTACTATTGTGCCTGTCAATAGCCAAAATGGGTCGGTGAGTTGTAAAGTGGGCCAGTCTCTCTATAGAACATTGGTTTCCCAGGCTGAATTTTTCTGTCACCCCGCCACTGATATGAGATACCACAGTGATGTGGTCTAGAAAGTGGAAAGAGGCAAGCCTGCAAATAAGCAAGCTGTCATGGTCATGGACAGGCATAATATATATGTTTGACAGAAACCAATTCATATTATAACCAATACAATTCACTGGCACTCAATAAGGGTTGGTACCTTGAAAATGTTTTAAATTTTTGTTACCTTAACTTATACTAAATTCCTGACTTATCATTTATTGGAATGCTCTCTGTAAGAGAGCTTTTCAATACATAATAAGTCAAGATTATTGTCAGATCTGCAAAGACAACTGACAAGATATCTCCCTGATATTATAAACTATATGGGAGATAGAAGCACCCAAGGAAAAGAAAAGGATTGTCTGTGAGAAGAATTTGATAAACATTAACTGTTCTGCATCTCTCATGGTGGCAGATAGCAATTAAAAATATTTCTAGATTTCAATGAATGAATCAAAAACTACATGCACATTCTACAGGGTACACGACCCAGTGGAGTAACGCTTCTTCAAAAATCTGCACAGAAATACATAACATTTGTCAAAGTAATCTCACAAAAAAGAAAAGGGATTGTCTGTCTGTGAGAAGTATTTGATAAACATTAACTGTTCTGTATCTCTCATGGTGACAGATTGTATTTAACAATCAAGCCTGAAAATAAAGCAGACTGTCATCTGCAAAATGAGGTCCCCAGAGGGTGAATTTGGTGATGCTACCCTGCACAGCAGGGTAGCATCACAAAATATACCCTCTGTGAACCTCAGTCTGAATTAAGGTCTCAAGCCAAAACTGAAGGATGTACCTAGAGGATAAATTGACCCACTGTATGGGATAGCATCAGCAAATTCACCCTCTGGGGACCCCATTTTGCAAATGACAGGTTACTTATATTCAGGCTTGTTAACAATATTTCTAGACTTCAATGAATTAATCAAAAACTGTGCACGTGTATGTTCTACAGGATGTACTACCCAGTAGAGGAAAACCTTTTCAAAAATCTGCATAGAAATACACAACATTTGTCATAGTAATCGCACATAACCCTGTTGGGTCCTAAACTCTGTGAAGGTAACAGATTTGGAATGACAAGAACAAAACTTTTGATGCCAGTCATCATCACAGGATCCAAATAAAATATTATTTGCAGACTTGGAGAGAGTGATCAGAAAAGTGGAGTCTTTCATCCAGAATGTGATGCAGTCAAGCCAGAAAATAAGCAGACTGTCATCTGCAAAAGGAGGTGCCCATAGGGTGAATTTAGTGATGCTACCCATCTCTAAATTTACCCTCTGTGAACCTCAATCTTAATCAGGGTCTCAAAACTAAATAGAAAGAGGTACCCGGAGGATAAATTGGCCAACTGTATGGAACAGCATTAAATTCACCCGCTGGGGGACCTCATTCTGCAAATGTCAGACTGCTTTTTTTCAGGCCTGGATGCAGTCACTATCTGGACAAATCTCTCTGTGAACTTGATTATATAATAACTGCACTGTATCTTGGTTTGGTTCAACCCCTAGCACTCTGGTAGTGCAACATAATTTTCTACAGTCACTCTGTTTTTGTCTTGTTTAGCTATAAATTTAACTAATTATATCTTGTTTGACAGAGCTCACTGAGCTCTGTCAAACAAGGTATATTTGGTTAAATATTAAACTGCATTCTGGGAAATATTTGCTGCTGAAAACTTTGCCATTTTGACATCAGACTGCAGACGGTTAATATTTCTAATACTTACAGTTCATATTGTGACAAAATTTGTCAATAACTTACCATTCCGTAGCAATTTCCTAAGGGAGAGATATGCAATTTACACAAATTTATTTTTCTCCTGTACATTAAATCTTACCATGGAAGATAGGACATATTCTATCAAATATGGCTGCAGGTCCAAGGCCAGCATATTGTCCAAAACCCAGTTCCAAAAACATCAGTGGAATACCCAGCAATATTAACATGAGAATAAATGGAAAGAGAAAGGCACCTGCAATGAAACAAAATCCAAATTAAATTCCCAACAAGCTACTGGCAGACATCCAGCTTAACCCTTTACCTAACGAATCGCCCACATCAGCCCGCGTAATATGCAAATTGAGCAGTTGAAAAAATTAAATTTTTAAAAATATTTCAACAAAACCATATCATGTGACCCCTCCAATGAGGGGATCACATGATATGGTTTTGTTGAAATTTTTTTTTTAAATTAAAAAAAATGATATTTAAAATAATAAATTTTGATTGATTGATTTATTTATTGGTGTTTAATGTCACAAACTTATGCACAATTGCTAATCAGGACCGTGACAGTTTTACGCGTGGAGGAAGCCGGAGTACCCGGAGAGAACCACCAAGAAACGTCGAGCAACTGCCAGCTCCCCAACATCATAACTCCACACAACAACACAAGTCCACCATGTGGACAATCGGGGTTAAGTGCCTTGCCCAAGGACACAACGCGGGAGTCCAAATCGATCGCTCAGACAGTCATCCATCCGAGGATTAACCGGGCTCGACATTGCTTAACTTTGGTGATCTGACGAGAACCGGTTACCGCAATGCCACCGCACCCCCAATAATAAATTTTGATATTGTATGCATTGGGTAAAGGGTTAACTGGTAGAGTGTTACATTTTTCTTGACCACAGTTTTCTTTTCACCATATATTGCTCTGTTATATTTGATTGGATAGTACAACAAAGTGTCAACAACAAAATTTGATTCTTGCCAGGGTCAATATGAAATCACCATCAACAGAGTGTAGATGTTATAGTCACAGCCTGTGGTATTTAGTGAAGCCCAAATATGGGCTTCTAGCATTCTACCAGTTAATCATTTGAATAAGTAATTTTACGAAAAGCTTTCATCTTCCTACTGTTAATTTTTACCTAAAAGCTAAAAACACTCGACTCACAAAATGTGGCATAGTAAAAAGGCAGGAAAATTACTCACAACCTTTAGGGTTAAAGGACACTTTGCATGTTGATGTACATGGACTTTAGAATTCATTAGTTTAGGCCGAAAAAAGTTGAAAACCTGTTTCTCAGGCTCTCATGCATGGTCCTTTTGGCTGCTGCATGCTCTCTTTTTATATTCAATGCAAACTTGAAAAAAAAAAAATAATTAAATGGTTTATGTCTGATATTTTACCCAAGTTAATAAAATTGATAAATTTGTCCCCTGAGTACAAGAAGTCTTTGCAATGCTTTATGCCATGCTAAATCATTGCAAAGCCTTGTTGCACTCAGGGGACGAAATACACCACCACCCATTGCAAAGCACTGCAAAGTCTTCCTGCACTTAAGGGATGACATACACCACCATGCATGCTGGACTGTAGATTATGAGGCATAAAACAACCAAGAACATGAACTTTTGATGGCAAGAAATAATTACAAAAAATAAAAAATAAAATAAAAACCGCCCACATGCAATTTTACAAAAAATGGCCTGACAAACAGAAAATCTACTTCATGAGGCCTGTCCTGTGTAATGGGTAAAGAGATAAACCTAATTCTGACTTTGGGCATTTTACTACTCCAGAACAACTGAATCAACCCCCAGTCTACATGACAATGGCAATTAAAATTAAATTGAAAGTTTACAAGTAGTAGTTTCTAGTCAAGGTTTGGTTGCCATTGCAAGCAGCCAAGGTTTCACATGAAACCACTGGAAATCTACAAGACAAAGCTCCATACATGTGGCTAATATCGAGTTCACACCAATAAAAAACAAGTTCACTGAGTTTGGGTATAATTTTAAATTCTCTAAAAATTTTTTTATTGAGTTGATACCATGGCGAGTTGCTGTAGTATGAACTCAATTTTGATTTTCTGTATTTTTGGTGGCACAAGCTAGTTGTCTTTAGGACGAGTAATATTTCTTTTTGCTGGACTATAGCAGTCGAGGTATAAAGGCCATTTACCAGTCAGCCTGGTTGGTCTGGATCTCTTAGTCTTGTAGTAAATTGGTCGCTTTGTGTGCAAGACACTGATGGTTCAAGCCTCAGGTCCTGCACTTCTCTCTCATTCTATCACACTGGTGTTGTTGACCAGTCCTCTGCAGTGGGTGTTGTGGTGAAGCATGGTGGATGCTTCAACTGTGCTGAGATGGCATCTGGGGTAATTCTCGGAGGGTGAATCTCAAAGAACAAGACAGTAGTTTAGCAGTCAAGGTATAAGGACCATTTACCAACCTTGATTTGGAGCTCTTAGTGGTAAAAAGTTTTAGTGTCCGATTAACAAAAAAGGCCGCTGACCGATTACCGGTTATTTGAGCTCACATTAGGCCGATTCTGATGCCCATTCCGATTGTAATACTGTGGACTACTAGACGAGTCGAGGCTTGAAAGAGTACATTAAATTGAACATATTTCACAAGTGTTAAATGTCATTGACTCAGGGCACAGTAAAATGACAAGTGGGCAGTACACGTGGCTCTCAGAGCCATATATACTGCCCAAGTGTGCGCGACTGGTCATTTTACTGCGATCTGAATCAATGGAGTGCAACCGTTACTTTTTCTGGTATGAACTAGTGATTTCCACAAGTATGCTCAATTGTAAGCTTCACATGTCGTTTAACTTATATATCCCATAAAGGGCCATCTAGAGAAATTAAGAATACACATTGTGGTTGTTTCTCAACTTTATTGAATGGTATCATTGACATCATTTTACATTAACAATTGAACAATTGCAGAAGATAATAAAATGTGGTTAATGAATCATCACAGAAAAATGCTTGGCAACAATCGGTCGAACCAATGTTCCAGGAGCTATTGCTGTTGTCATCCGATTTCCCACAATCAGCTGATTGGGGTGGCTGATTCCCAGGCCTGGTCTTTTGAGGGGAGCTATAGTTCCCACCCTCCATGGCTCCTGCAAAATCAATTTAAGGAGAGCCATAATTGCTCTCCTTAACAGCTGTTATAGCTCTACTTAAACCTCCAATTCCCTTATTAATAACTGACTAAGCACAGAATAGCTCTTCTGGCACAGGTTTAGGGGAGTCATAGTAGCTCCCCTGGAGTTTTTTAAAAGGCCTGGATTCTGATCATCAGTTGAACACTAAAAAGCTTGATGCCCCAAGTCACGGTTTCCACATTTCTCTCGGGATATGTTACAGGTCAAATCAGTTATCTTCAGGGCAAAAAAATTAGGCTGGTATTGAAAATATCTTTGTTTGCCTATTCCCTACCCAGGTGTTAAAATTTGGGGAGGTAGTTGGGGAAATATTTTTATTTAATTACTATATCGCACTTAACTCTTTACCTAACACAGTATTTTTAAAAAATATATTAAATTTTGCATTTTTTCGAAAACAAATTTTCCAATTTTTCAACAATTTTCTGACGAGCTGGTTCTTATGATATCCATATTTGCATGATTTTATTGAGAAGATATTTTAGGTTGTGGTGGGCTTATTCTGGTAAATTTTCTGGTTGTTTTTGGCAGCTATATTAGGTAAAGGGTTAAAAGGTCTGTATAATGAACTAAATAGACCATTAGTTGTTTGCCCTTTAATTTCACAATTGCGACTAGAGAATAAATTTTGAGGACATACCGTGAAACTACTGCGACACAGAACTCCATCCATAGTTTCTATATGTACATGATAACAAAGCATGTTACAAAATTGCACAAAATTCTATAGTGATAACAGTCAAATAGAGAAAAATGTCTTTCATTTGGACATTGCATACTGTTGATCAACATAAACACAATTTTTATGACAACATTTGTTACAGGAAAAAATCATAATGGACACACCAGTTAATATCAACTTTTGGACCTTTAAAAAAAAAGTTTCTAGAAACTGGCTATAAAAACATTCGAGTAGGGGTAATTTTGTTAAGTAGGTAGGGAATAAGCAAACAAACATTTTTTTTCTTACTTCCTTACAGAGACTTTTTTCTAGCACAAGTCAGTTATCTTTAGCATGAGTAAGATTTCAGTGTCTTTTATCTTGGACAAGTACATTGTCTTTGGGATGAGTAAGATTTTAGTGTCTTTTACCAAGGACAAGTAAATTGTCTTTGGGCCGAGTAAGATTTCAGTGTCATTTATCTAGGATAAGTAAATTGTCTTTGGGATGAGCAAGATTTCAATGTCTTTTATCTTGGACAAGTAAATTGTCTTTGGGATGAGTAAGATTTTAGTGTCTTTTACCAAGGACAAGTAAATTGTCTTTGGGATGAGTAAGATTTCAATGTCTTTTATCTTGGACAAGTAAATTGTCTTTGGGATGAGTAAGATTTTAGTGTCTTTTACCTAGGACAAGTAAATTGTCTTTGGGATGAGTAAGATTTCAGTGTCTTTTATCTTGGACAAGTAAATTGTCTTTGGGATGAGTAAGATTTTAGTGTCTTTTACCTAGGACAAGTAAATTGTCTTTGGGATGAGTAAGATTTCAGTGTCTTTTATCTTGGACAAGTAAATTGTCTTTGGGATGAGTAAGATTTTAGTGTCTTTTACCTAGGACAAGTAAATTGTCTTTGGGATGAGTAAGATTTCAATGTCTTTTATCTTGGACAAGTAAATTGTCTTTGGGATGAGTAAGATTTTAGTGTCTTTTACCTAGGACAAGTAAATTGTCTTTGGGATGAGTAAGATTTCAATGTCTTTTATCTTGGACAAGTAAATTGTCTTTAGGGTGAGTAGGATTTTAGTGTCTTTTACCTAGGACAAGTAAATTGTCCTTGGGATGAGTAAGATTTCAATGTCTTTTATCTTGGACAAGTAAATTGTCTTTGGGATGAGTAAGATTTTAGTGTCTTTTACCAAGGACAAGTAAACTGTCTTTGGGATGAGTAAGATTTCAGTGTCTTTTATCCAGGACAAGTAAACTGTCTTTGGGATGAGTAAGATTTCTGTGTCTTTTATCTAGGACAGGTAAATTGTCTTTGGGATGAGTAAGATTTCTGTGTCTTTTATCTAGGACAAGTAAATTGTCTTTGGGATGAGTAAGATTTCTGTGTCTTTTATCTTGGACAAGTAAATTGTCTTTGGGATGAGTAAGATTTCAGTGTCTTTTATCTAGGACAAGTAAATTGTCTTTGGGATGAGAAAGATTTCTGTGTCTTTTATCTAGGACAAGTAAATTGTATATGGGATGAGTAAGATTTCAGTGTCTTTTATCTAAGACAAGTAAATTGTCTTTGGGACAAGTAAGAGTTCAGAGTCCTTCTTATGGGACAACCAGTTGTATTTAGGATAAGTGAGATTTCAAAGCCCTTGTCTTTTTGTAGGACAAGTCAATTGTCTTCAGGACTCCCTCCACCCAGGGGTTCTTCTGCCCTCTTTGGGGAAGGGTCCGGGGTCCATGCAATTGGGAAAATTCCTTTTATGAAGGCTCCAACTGGGAATTTGTTTGGAAGAAGAAACTCACAAAGAATAAGAAATGTTACCTTCATATTGAGAACATTAATACAGAAGCTACTACATGTATAGTACATGTAGTAAGTTTTATATCAAACAGTCACATGAAATAATGATCAGTCTTTGTAATCTCTATTATAAATTGTTGTATTTGTTACACTTGGACAGTCTACATTCTATGGCTTAGCAGTTGTGTCTAGGCGAGACTTGGCTGCCTATATAGGCAGCCAAGACTTGCCTAGAAACAACTGACAAGGTTTTTGGGATGTAACTTGCAAACATATCTAACAAGGGCAACGCCCCCGGTCCTCCGACCAAGATGGCAAATTCAAGGGAGCTGTTAGGATACAATTTGTTCGCAGAGCATGGCCATTTTTTAACTTGACCTGTATTTCCAACCAATTAAACCACATACTTAGTTTCGTTTCAATCAAATGATCCAAAGTAAAGTTATCATCCGGACAACACAAAAACCGTATTTTCTAAGTCGAAAAAGGGGAATAAATCCAGTAAAAATCAGTGGAGCGTGCCCATTTTCGAACTTGACCTGCATTTCTATCCAAATAAGCGGCATACTAAATTTCCTTTCAATCAAATGATCCTAACTAAAGTTATCATCCGGACAACACAAAAACTGTATTTTTTAAGTCGAAAAAGGGGAATAAATCCAGTAGAAATCAGTGGAGCGTGCCCATTTTCGAACTTGACCTGCATTTCCACCCAAGTAAGACACATACCAAATTTAGTTTCAGTAAAATCATCCAAACTAAAGTTATCATCCGGACAAGGGTGTGACGGACGGACAGATGGACGCACGCACGGACAGATGGATGGACACTGCTGATTACAATAGTCCCCCGAAGGGTCGGGGGACAAAAATGTCCTGCTGAGGCACCTGTTTTGTTGTAGTAAAAAGTGATTAAAGACAAAATAAGGTCTTCAAGAGTTAAAAGAAGAATTAAATTTTTATTTAAATGAGGACTGAGTTTGGGTTTGAAATGGGAAAAATCATGCCAAAATGGCATTGGGAAAGGGTCCCATATTCGGATCCTGTAGACACCCAAAATGATCCCTGCCACACTTAGGACAAGTGGGTGTTAAAAGATTCCAGACTCAATTTGTTAGGTGAAGGGTTGAGGAAAGTAAAGTAGTTGTGTATTTATTTATTTATATGTTGGTGTTTAAGGTCACATATTTTTGCACAATGGCTAATCATGACCACAACATGACTATCAACTCAGGACCTGGGGTGAGCGTTAATAAGCCATGTTACCCATTTTAGAGAGGGTTTGCACCTCCCAAACATTGGTGACTGGGTCCTATTTTACCAGTAAAACAGAGCCTGTTTACCGCAGTGAACAGGCACTGTTTCACTTCCTGGGGTTCCAGCGGGGAAAAGTATTTGTGTTCTGGTCTGCTCAAACCATCTTGGCAATAGAAGAGCTACTGTAATATCCCTTCTTCAGTTTCAGTGAATGGAAGAAACCTAAAATGGCTAGTCCAGTATACTCAACTCGGTGATGGCGTGATGGCAAGGTCTAGTTTTCTGGATTATAAAATGGCTTACTTAGAACCTTAATGCTATCTTTATTGTTTACATGTGATTTGAAGAGATGAAATGCAATGTTTATTAACTTGTGAGACATATCTATGTATTCCACAAGCTGTTGCAAGTATGTTAGAGCTACATTACAGAAATGCATACAGAACATTCAGTAAATATACAAGCTAATCCAGATATGAGGTGGAAACTAGGACCACTCATAATTTTCTGTTAGTGATAGAATTCAGAATTCTGTAAGAAAGCCTTTATTCAAGTTGAAAAAAGGATAAATATTCATGAAAAAAAAACAGTCACAAAAGAAAGAAAATAAAGGAAAAAGCTTGTCGAATTATTTCATTATTATCTGAATTTCTGACTAATTGTTAATATTACAGTACGACTGCCATGGACTGGTCACTTTCCACGGGTTGGCAATTTTTCCATGGATGCAATAATATTAGATTCCAAACACTAATTATAGGAATAATCATCATAAATTTAATTAAACATTTACCCAACGAATCGGCCACATCTGCCCGCGTAATATGCAAATTCAGCAGCTGAAAAAATACTATTTTCCCCCAAATTTCAACAAAACCATTTCATATGACCCCACTTTGGAACGAGATCATCGAACTCGTCCCAGTGAGGGGTCGCATGATATGGTTTTGTTAAAATTTTTAGAAAATTTAAAAAAATTATATTTAAAATACGAAATTTTGATAACGTCTGCCTGGGTAAAGGGTTAATAAAGTGCTGGGTACAGCCTGGTGCTTCATTAATTAAAATTTTGCTGGTGATGATTTTTTTTACCTAGAAACCGCATGCGTGGACTTCACTGCCCACGCATGGCTTATGAACAGTCCACGGCGACTGTACTGTATTACTATTTATTTATTTATTTATTTATTTATTTATTTATTTATTTATTTCTTGGTGTTTACGGTCACATATTTTTTTGCACAATGGCTAATCATGACCACAACATGAGTATCAACTCAAGACCAGGGGAAAGCATTAATAAGCCATGTTGCTCATTTTAGAGAGGATTTGTACCTCCCAAGCATTGGTGACTGGGTCCTGTTTTACCAGTAAAACAGAGCCTGTTTACTGCAGTGAACAGGCACTGCTTCACTTACCGGGGACTGTATTACCATCAAAAACTTTTCTGATATCAATATAAAGTAACAGCTGAAGTGACGTACAAATATAACAACAAAATTTCTGTTACATTGTTTCTGTGGCAATAATTCCAAGACCTGACAATTTTTTGATAGTGATTAACCAATGTTTGGCAATCGCATTTGACATCGGCCGATTTTAAGCTATCGGTTGACCATCGGTAGAGGGTTTGAACATCAGTTTGCACAGATGGTTACTTGGAACACCATTTGATCAAAATTGTTTGTATTTATGTTTGATTCACGATTTCATACAGATGGTATCAAGCTTAATAAGTTTCCACAATGATTGGCAGGAATCATGATAGGACTTATCTTATTGATTGGTCTGGTCTCCCTCTTGATGGCTGCTCAAGACACAGATGACTCTATGAAATACGACATCAGCAGAAACAAGTTAACCCTTTACCCAATGTAACGGCCAAAACCAGCCAGTGCTATTTACAAAAATCACCATTCAATTTTCATTATTTTTTGTCCTAAAAACATAGCTAATGACCCCTAATTGGAATGAGCTCGATGAGCTCGTTCCAAGCAGGGTTCATAAGTTATGTTTTTGAGACAAAAAATGAAAATATTTAGTTATTCGAGAATTTTGTTTGCAGGTGTCGTCTGCTTTTCGTGTTAGGTAAAGGGATAACAGCATGGTGTCTTTGATCATTGATCAAAGATGCTGTGCTGTTAACTTCTTTCTGATGATGTCGTATTTTTATTTTAATACACACAGTGACATGCTCTTGAGGTCAACAAATCAATCAACATGACTGTACTGTAAAATTAACCCTATTCTATGCATTCTTGCGCATACTACTCCTTTTGGTTGTGACTATCTGAAACCGGCACTCACAATCGGCTGATTGTGCGCTTATCTAATTGGCAAGCAGATGGCGGTTGCAAAATCCTTATCGATTAATCACTATTTTTTGAAAGTTTTAACTCCTTACTTAATAAATCAGGCACATCTACCCATGTAATTGACAAACTGAGCTGCTGAAAAAAAATATTTAAAAAAACCAAAATCATATTATATGACACCTCACTGGAACAAGCCCTTGGAGCTCATTCCAATCAGGGGTGGGGAGGGGGGCACATGATATGGTTTTGTTGGGATTTTTTTTTTTAAATTAAAATAACAAATTTGGATAATATAATGTTTGCATTGGATAAAGTGTTGAAGATAGCTGTCCCCCCAAAATAATGCATCATGGGGTAAAAACAGGAATTTTGAAATTTAGGGACTTCATTAGGAAAGCAATTAAAATTTAATGTAAAATTGGTGACCTGAACATGATGGTCATAGGGTCTCAGAAAACCAATGGTTTTCTGAGGCCTTATGACTACTCAGTTATTTATTTATTTATTGGTGTTTAAGGTCACATACTTATGCACACTGGCTAATCATGAATGTGACAGTTTTATGGGTGGAGGAAGCCGGAGTACCTGGAGAGAATCACCGAGTATCGACAAGCAACTATCAGCTCCTCAACATTCTAACTCTGTTCAAGCTCTGCTCAAGCAGGGTTACAGCGGTTAAAGACATGTGCACCATCGATGTGCAGTACGCCTTAGTACACAGCATCATCGTGCCCCCATGTAGGCAACCAGGATAATGTGGACTACTCATTTCAGGGCACCAGTTGTGAATTACATTTTTGTTTGAGTAAGATTGAGAAATTCAGGGTTAAGAATTGGGAAATCATGCCCAGATGTCATTGGGCAAGGGTCCCATAAACGGCCCCTATAGATACCCAAAATTATCCCTGCCTTTGCCTAACATAATGACCAAAAACAGACAGTGCTATTCACAAAAATCTTCATTCAAATTTTATTATTTGTTGAATTTTTGCCTCAAAAACATAGCCTTTGACACCTCAGTGAGCTCAATCAAATGAGCAATGTTTTGGAGGCAAAAATGAAAAGTGTTGTCTTCTATTCATGTTGGGTAAAGGATAAAATCAAATTAACCCTTAACCAATGCTGACGATATTATTATTTTAAATATTACTTGTTCAAATTTAGCAAAAACATTTCAACAAAACCACAGCATATGACCCCCTCAATAAGCTCGTTTCAATGAGGGGGTCACCTGATATGGTTTTCTTGAAATTTTTTCAAAAATAACTTTTTTTCAACTCCTCAATTTATAAATGACATGATGGGTAATGCCTATTTCTTAGATAAAGGATTACAAATAATAACAGGACCCTGTCGGAAAATCCTAAGAATTTATCGCACTGCATTGTCTGACACTTGTTCTGACTACAACTGTCAGAGCTGTGAAAGTTGAATATCAAGAATGATGCCAAAGTGTCTCGAATGCCTTCCCAGCAATGATTAGTGGGAGGGAAAGCTTATTAAAGAATGTCAAGCATTATCTGGTCTGCAATTACCCAGTGAGACTAGCAAGAATCTTGCAGTACAAATCTTGATTCGATTTAGTCAATAAAGAAAACACGGTCTGTATTTACCTGAAACCCAAGTCATTTAATGAAGAATTACTCCGACAACATTCCAGAAAACAGGTGGTTAGAAGCTATTGATATTTTCAAGAAACCTCTAGCTGGAGATTCTATCCTTTCCCAGGTCATTTGCATTGTGTTCTTGGACAATACACTTAACCCTTTACCCAACGCAGACGATATCAAAATTTATTATTTTAAATATCATTTTTTAAATTTTTTCAAAAAATTTCAACAAAACCATATCATGTGACCCCTCTTTGGAATGAGCTCGACGAGCTCGTTCCAAAGAGGGGTCACATGATATGGTTTTGTTGAAATTTTTCGAAAAATAATATTTTTTCAGCTGCTGAATTTGCATATTACACGGGCGGATGCGGGCGATTCGTTGGGTGAAGGGTTAATCCCAATTGACCAACATGGTGGTGCTTACTGTACGTTGAGGGTACACATGTCTTCAACTGATGCTAACCCTGCTGGTGCACAGTTAGGAAGTTACTTGCCACTGCCTGGTGGTTCTTTCCAAGGAGTAGGTGGGAACTCCAGCTTCCTCCACAATATGACCCTGGCTGTTGAAAGTTTTGTTAAACCTCAAAAAATAAATATAAAATAATAAAAAAATAAATTTAATTCTCCTTTTGAACAATTTCAAAGAGAAGTAGTATGACCTGTTAACCCTTAAATGCTCAGATTAATTTTTTGATAGTAACCACTGTATATACTCTTCATAATAGCAGATGACTTTAATAGTGTTTCTTCATCATTGATGGCTGCCTGTACAGGCAGCCATCAATGATGTAAAAAACATAAAAATCATTGCCCAGATAAATTCAGCTGAGCAGTTGAGTTTTCAAGGAAGAATATTTATTTATTTATTGGTGTATACCGGTAAGGTCAGATATTTATGGACAATGGCCAATCATGACCATGTCAGTTTTATGGGTAGAGGAAGCCGGAGTACTCGGAGAGAACCACCGAGCATCGATGAGCAACTGTCAGCTCCTCAACATTCTAACTCTGTTCAAGCTCTGCTCAAGCAGGGTTACAGTGGTTGAAGACATGTGCACTATCGATGTGCAGTATGCCTTAGTACAGGGCGTCATCATGCCCCAATGTAGGCAACCGGGATAAAGTGCCTTGCCCAAGGACACAATGTGAGTCATCCCGGATGGGGATCGAACACTGGACTTCTAGCATAGAAGTCCAACAGTCCACCACTGAGCCAACGTGCTCCCTCAAGAGAGAATACACTAGCAAATTTTTCAAAAACAAATATAAAAGTGTCTGTTTGTGCCTGTATGGAGACTTCAGGGTTAATACTTAAGGTCCTGGGGATTTTAAACATTTTTGCTACACTTTTCAAGTCTACCTCCTGTGGCTTTGCAGTTTCTAGTCAAGTCTTGGCTGCCTACAGATGCAGCCAAGACTTGCCTAGAAACAACTGACAAGTTACTAACAAAACAAGTTTTGAGTTTACCCAAACAATGCTTGTTGAGGCACCTGTTACTTTGCATTAAAAGATTATCAAAGTCGGAATTAGGCCCTTATTTATTTATTGGTGTTTAAGGTCACATATTTCTGCATAATGGCTAATCGTGACCACAACAGTTTTATGGGTGGAGGAAGTCTGGGTACTCGGAGAGAACCACCAAGCAATGGCATGTAACTGTCAGCTGTGTAAACTGCCAAAGACCTGTATAAGTAATAAAGTGCATAAAGGATATCTTTGTGATGTAATCATCATAATATTCACACCCATGTAAGGTATGAAATATTAGATAGTCAGCAAGTGATAGAGTACAGGATACCACCTGATCTGTAGGTTGTATACCAGGTGGGGCAAAGCCGACTAAGTTACAAATTTCCCCCACCAATGACCTTCAGGAATAAGAGTCATTTATTTATTTACTGAACACTTCCGACTGCCAGGGTCACCTCATGTTGGACAGTTTTATAGGTGGAGGAAGCCGGAGTATCCAGAGAGAATCACCGAGCAAATGTCAGAGTCCCCAAAGTACTAACTCCACATTGGTTGAAAACAGGTTCACCATCGATGTGCAGTACTAGAAATCTCTGTTAAGCTACTGGATGTTTTAAGGCTGTGGGCTGGTGGGAATTAACCCTTTACCCAAAGCAGACGATTTCAAAATTTATTATTTTAAATATCATTTTTTAACCCTTTACCTAACAAATCGCCCGCATCCGCCCGCGTAATATGCACATTCAGCAACTGACAAAAATATTATTTTTCGAAAAATTTCCACAAAACCATATGTGACCCCTCTTAGGAACGAGCTTGCCGAGCTCGTTCCAAAGAGGGGTCACATGATATGGTTTTGTTTAATTTTTTTTTTTTTAAATTTAAAAAATGATATTTAAAATAATAAATTTTGAAATCGTGTGCGTTGGGTAAAGGGTTAAATTTTTTCCAAATATTTCAACAAAACCATATCATGTGACCCCTCTTTGGAACAAGCTTGACGAGCTTTCAAATCATCTTTTGAAAATAATTGAGCACTGAACTGGTTAATGATGGCTTTTGTAAAGCTGAAGGTTTCTTATGTTCATAAAAGAAAGTTGATTACCAATCAAAGACAACTGAACTGTCCTAAGGAGTAACTATTTAATGTTTTTGTCTAAATACAAGTGTGTCACCTCAGATCCTATTTGTCAATCATGTTGACCAGCGAATCTTTATTTATTGACACAATTGCAGGGCTTTGGTGTGTTTCATAAAATTCTATGATAGTACCGGTATATGCCTTAATTGCCAGTTAATGATTTTATTTTATGGCAAGTAAAAAAATTATTTCTTTGCTTGTTTTATCAACAAGAGTTCTCACTATTGTTGTGGTGACATTGTAAGTGCAAAGATCTGTTGTGCCAAAGATTTAGCCAAAATGGAGATGTTTTAGTGCCAAATGATTGTCTAAATAGGCATCCGA
The DNA here is from genome assembly GCA_031216915.1 of Pictodentalium vernedei. NCBI lineage: Eukaryota > Metazoa > Mollusca > Scaphopoda > Dentaliida > Dentaliidae > Pictodentalium > Pictodentalium vernedei. The sequence continues at coordinate 81,914 of JAUFNR010000105.1, forward strand.
CAGCATGAACACAGGTGGGTGTACTATAATTTAAGTCTACTTTTAAAAATTTTCTAGCATCATATAAAAGTTGATCGATTGGATGAGTAATACTTGGTTATTTATTTATTTAATGGTGTTCAAGTTCACATACTCATGCACAATGGCTAACCATGACTGTGACAGTTTTATGGGTGGAGGAAGCCGGAGTACCCGGAGAGAACCACCAAGCAACGATGAGCAGCTGCCAGCTCCCCAACATCGATACTCCGCACTGCTGTGCAGGCAGGGTTAGATTGGTTGAAGACATGTGCACCATCCGCATGCAGTACGCCTTAGTACATGGCGTCATCGTGCCCTCATGTGGACAATCAGGGTTAAGTGCCTTGCCCAAGGACACAACGCGGGAATCCGAATCGATTGCTCAGATGGTCACCCATCCGAGGACTAACCGGGCTCGACGTTGCTTAACTTCGGTGATCTGACAATAACCGGTTACCGCAACGCCACAGCGCCCCCAGTAATACTTGGTACTAAAGCAAAACATATGTATAGAGGATATCAACGCTATTTTAGTGACTATTGGGAATTATCTCATTCGAGTGCACCTGAAAGTAGTATTTTTCACTTGCACTTGAAAGTGAAAAATAATACTTTCAGGTCCACACGAATGAGATAATTCCCGATAGTCACCAAAACAGAGTAGATTTTCTTTTTATTATATACTTCATGACATTTTACTATGCAATATTTAGCCCAATTCGACTGCATAGAAGTCCAACAGTCTATCACTGAGCCACCATGCTACTGAATAACCCTGTGTATGCACAGCCTTAGTGAAAGTATACATTGACATGTAGCATGATATGGCAGTTACCAATTTTTTTTTAACAAAAGTAAATGTGACTAACCCTGTGTACTGCACAGGGTTAGTCAAACTTTCTGGTTATAAAACAATTTAATTATTAATGGAGTAACTAGCCCTGTGCACTGTACAACCATGGTGTAAACAGGGACCGACCTAGAAAGTAGTCAGTGTAAATTTGACCCCAAAAATTCTGATTTGGCTCCTGAATCTTAATCACAGGCTTCTAAGTTGGCTTGTAACTATAAGACACCATTTCCATCATTGGTTACTTAGTCAGTCATGACTTGACTAGGAACTATTGTGAAAATGAAGTGTTATTGTTATTTTTCAATCATTTGAGAAACAATTTTAATTATGCCCCCAAAAAAGAATGTAATTAAATGCAAGAGTAATATAACCACAGTTAACTGGTAGAGTTCTTGAAGTTCTTGAAGCCCATATTTGGGCTTTATGCTGGTGTGCAGGTGCTGCAACTTAACTTTTAGAGTGCTGGAAGACCATATTTGGGCTTTATTCTGAAGTGCAGGTACAGCAGTTTAAAGGCTCCAAATTCAGTGGCTGTGCTTCATATTCTCTTTGAAGTGATATTATTTAGTCTGTTAGGATTTGCCTTGTTACAATTTACAGTTAAAACTAGAAGTCCTGTCATGAACTTTGTGCTTATCTTGGCTTAATTGCACATAGGAATTGGGCGCAATTGCCATATCGAATGACATCCGAAGCACGGCAGGTTCTCCTGGTTACTCATAGCAAACACAGGCAATGTTTCTGCCAATGGACCTCCGGGATGTACAGAATTTGGTCGCCTCACTATGGTCATAACGCATAGATTTGCATGCAGATCGACGTGCTATTTGTGCGCATTTCATGACAGGACTTCTAGTTTTAACTGTATGGGAGAGTGCCCACAAGCACTCTCCTATAAATTGTAACAAGGCAAAGACATGTAAACAAATTTTATAGCCAAAAATAATTTAGCACTCTACCAGTTAAAGGCTTCACGTTCTGTAAAAAGATTTCTTGTTTTCTTTGTAGTGAAATTATATCATTTGTGTGGATTTGCCTTGTTAAAATTTTAAGCACTATCCCATAAATTACAACAAGGCAAAACACATGACCAAATTTTGACAATCAGCAATAATATAATTAAGCACTCTACCAATTAAGGAGTTAATCTGATTTCTAGATTTCAAAAGTGGGCTCCAAGTCTGGCTCTTATTTATAAATGCTTGGGTCGGTCCCTGGGTGTAAATCTCATCTATAGCAACTCTTTACCTAACGTAATGGCCAAAACCTGTCAGTAATGTTCTCAAGAAGCATTTAAACTCAGCTTCTGGCCCCTCGTTGGAATGGACAGTGAAATAGAGCTGGCCAGTTTTGACCATTACGTTGGGTAAAGGTTAATACACAGCTTGCATATAACTTATTTAAACCATTAAAATTCTAAGAAACTTATTGATGTTAAGATATACATACCTCCACCATTGCTGTAACACAAGTATGGAAATCTCCACACATTGCCGAGACCAACAGAATACCCTAACAAAGACATCAGGAAATCAAACCTCCCACCCCAATTTCCTCTCTCTGGTTCCTCCACTGTTGCTGTTTCATCCTTGGGCATAAGAACTGCCGTACTGGACAAATCTTGAACAAATGGCTCTGGTCCATTCTGAAAAAAAAGTATGTGAATAGTAATTTATTTATGCAGCTCCTTCAGTGACCACTTATGATTAACTAGAGGTGTGAGTGTCCCATATGGGCCTGTCTATACCCCCTACCACCATGACTATTCTAAGAGGAAAAGGGGCATAACTCTAACAAAAAACATCTGATCGAAACTATAATCACAGGTGCACAGTTTCCCATGGTAGTAAACATCCATACCATGTTTCAAATGAATCAACCCATAAACATCTGAGAAAATCTTGGGACAAAATTATGGGGCTGCTTTTTCAAGTCAAAAAGGGGCATAATTCTGGCAAAAGTGGTCCGATTGGAACTATAATCACAGGTGCACAGGTTCCCACTGTGGTGAACATTCATATCAAGTTTCACGCAGTTTGCTCCATAAACATCAGAGAAAAGCTCTGGACAAAATTATGCCGACGACCCAGCTGGACCATCGCACAATGTGATTTCAATATACCTCCCTGTCTCCCCTCCCCCCACCCCCCACAACTCGTTGCAGGGGGTATAAAAAAATAATAAGAGGTATTTTCTACCACAGAGAATTCAAGCAGTTCTGAAATTTCAAGAAAGACATCAACAAACATCTGCATACCATTCACTTCACCGAGGCACAGTAAGTTGGGATTCCAAAAATAATACCTGATTTTTCGAATAAGCTTTTCGTGGTAATAATCAAATTTATTTGAGTTCGGTATAATACATGAAATGTAACTTCAATGGAGCAATTGGTAGTCAATCAGATAATTCCGCACAGAATTCATGAACAAAAAGACAGTGAGAGGCATTACTGGCCTTTGAAGTTTGTTGAATTCTGTGTTAATAATAAAAATATACACATTTATATAGCACCAAAATTATAGTTCAGAAGATATAGAACCATATTCTAAGGTGCTGTACATGTTACTGAGCTCGTGCAAATATACAAACGGAATATATACAGTATCTTACAGTCCAGAACATCACTTATAGGCTTTTTGAAACAGGTATGTTTTGAGATCTTTCTTAGGTGTTCTGGTAAATTATTCCACAAGTGAGGGCCAGCAAATGAGAATGACGTATCTCCAAATGTCTTACACCGATGTTTTGGAACACATAGCAGCATTTTACCATCGGACCTCAGGTTGTATTGACACACATTCTTGGTATTAAGGAGTTCTTCTAAGTAGGCTGGTGACATGTTGTTTTGTGTCTTAAAAACTAATAATAAGTTTTGAAAATTATTCTGTATTTGACTGGCAGCCAGTGCATATCCCTCAGAACAGGAGTGATGTGTTGAGAACGTGATACCCTACATACCACTCGGGCTGATGCATTTAGTACCATCTGTAGGCGAGAGTACTGATATTGTGGAAGGTTGAACAGTAAGGCATTACAATAATCCAAATGTGAAGTTACAAAGACATGAACAAGGGTTTTTGTTGAGTCTTTGGTGAGGAACTGTCTTATCTGTTTAACTTTGTAGAGACCACTGTTTATGCAAATCCATGGTCGGCCTGGTGGGTCCTAGATCATAGAGGGAATTTCTTAGAAACTCCTGATCAATTTTTAACCCTTTACCCAATGCAGACGATATTAAAATCAGGCCTGAAAATAAGCTGTCTGACATTTGCAGAACGAGGTCCCTGGAGGGTGAGTTTGATGATGCTATCCCATGCAGTGCAGGGTAGCATCACAAAATTCACCCTCTGGGGACCTCATTTTGCAGATGACAGTCTGCTTATTTTCTGGCTTGATCAAAATTTATTATTTTAATTACTATTTTTTAAATTTTAAAAAGAATTTCAACAAAACCCCTCAATGGAACGAGCTCGCTGATATGGTTTTGTTGAAATATTTTGAAAAATTTACTTCTTTCAACTGCTGAATTTGCAAATTACACGGGCAGATGCAGGCGATTCGTTAGGTAAAGGGTTAAAATACAAATAAAGGCCTACTTTTTATACCATGATTGTGTATCCAACGTTACATACTACAATACAGACATTGAGAAATGTAAATACACCATATGAGGAATGCAGCCTGTGTGTAAGAATGTCATGTAAGAGTGTATATGATTGTTCATTATGCATCTGATTAACATCATGATGTGAATAAAATTCTTTGACACAAAATTTCAGCTTCATTCATTTAATTCCAGTTAATAAATACAGAACACAACTCAGATAGAATACAGTGGACAGGAATCAACTACCTGAGTTGGAGTTTTTACTGTATTTCATCTGCAAAGTACATGTGAAATCCACCAACAACCCCAACTTGGGTAGTTGATTCCAATCCCCGACCCCCCCCCCCCCCCCCCCACCCCTTCAGTGTTCTGTTTTATTCTTCCACCAGGTTGCCTCACTGTTGCAGCCAAATTAAATCAAACTAAATTCCTGCAGTGTTTTGAAAATACAGTGGTGCCCACTTAATTGGATATCTCTTAATTGTATATCCCTTTCAATTGAATAGAAATTACAAACATAAAACCATTTACCATACCTTCAGTAAAAATTTGACCTGTTAATTGAATATAGGTTATAGAGTAAACCCCTGTTAATTGAATTAAAATCTTGTAACCTGTCTAGAAATTATCCTGACTCTACCCAGTTTTCCTATGTTTATTGACCTATTTGGCCTCAGTACATCCAATCCAGATATTTAGTCTATTATATCTTGTTTGACAGAGCTCATGGAGCTCTGTCAAACAAGATATAATAGAATAAATGCTAAGTTTATCTCTAGAATACAGGAAAGTGACACAATCCCTGTTAAATGAATACTCCCGTTAATTGAATAATTTTCATTGGCAAAGTAGCTATTCAATTAACAGGGTTCCACTGTAGTTGAATATTAGTAATTATCACATTTAACAGGTTCTTCTGCTGAACTTGTGTATTCTCACTTTGCCAGCCGGTGAGAGTAAGACATTTTCACATCTCTGCTATAGTCTGTATCAGTATTTGTGAGAGCTGTTCACAGACATTGGTCAGACGTGTTCATTATAGATTGGCAATTACTGGTAATGAGCTTACAATGACAAATGTTAGTTGACATCAGCTTCAGAGCGCAATTCAGAACAGTTAGCACAAAAATCTGTTGATATAAAAGCTATAACTTAAAATTCAACATTGCAAAACATGTGAGGCTCATGCAAATTACCAATTCAACCTTTCCCGGCCAGTTAAGAATGGAATTAATTGGTTAAATTCCCAATTGCATTATGGGGGAACGTTGATTCTTTTTTAATTCAACAAGATATATCATTCGTTGAGTGCAACAAGGTGCCATCTGAAATGCCCTAGCATTACAGATGATGCCTTGTTGCAGTCAAGGGACGATATGTATAAACTGATACATATATTAATTAGTAGTTAACCCTCTGCACTCTCATGTCAAAATACTAAAATTTCAGGCATCACTTTTTGCACATAATGAAACTAGTAATGTAACCAATCCAGTCTTGTCTGACAGAGCTCAATGAGCTCTGTCAGACAAGACTAAATTGGTTATATTCCTAGTTGCATCATGGGGAAAAATTGCAGGTAGAAATTTTGATATTTCGACATCAGTGTGCAGAGGTTTAATGTATATAAGCACAGAAAATGTGCGTAAAATTAATGTTGCCAAAAGCACACTTAATGTCTAAGATGTATATAAGGCCTAAAAAATAAAAAAAAATCTGTTTCTCAGGCCCTCCCGCATGGTCCTTTTGGCTGCCGAATGCTCTCTTTTTATAACCAATTTAAACTTTAAAAAAATAAAAATTAAATGGTTTTTGTCTGATATTTTACCCAAGTTAAAAAAATTTATGAATTTGTGCCTTGAATGCAAGAAGGCTTTGCAATGCTTTAGCATTGCAAAGCCTTCTTGCACACAAGGGATGAAATACACCACCACCCAAGCTATTCTGTAGATTATGAGGCCTAAAACTTCAACCAAGAACATGAACTTTTGATGGCAAAGAAGTAATTACTGAAATAAAAAATAAAATAGAAAAATGCTCGCCCGCATGTAATTTTACAAATAATGGCCTACTTTGTGTGGTCTAATTTAATCTATTTAATTTATTTTTAAATTATCACAGACAATAATAATAAATAAAACAGATTTTCAAAGCTGTGTGAGTTAATATGTTTTATAAATCAGATGAAATACCCAGAACTATAGAACAGACTATACTTTAAAAATCTCTATTGTCTAAGTTATTAACACCTTTTTATGAGAACAATACACACCCAATAAATAAAGGCCAGTGAAATATGCAGTCTATTGCATGGCTCTACATTTGTCATGTTTTCAATTACATGCTTCTTGCTAAGTAGCAATCAAGTAGGTGCACTCATAAAAATTAACCACACCCATCAGAATTAATTTAAAGGTAAGTTTATTATTCTACCATATCAAGTTTTGAATATCAATCACTTCTAGCATGATAAAATAAATTAATCATTATATCTTGAGAGAGAAACTTCCATGTTGTTAATGGAAGATGACAGGTAAGTTTATATTTTTTTCAAATTTAAGAACTTTCAAGGAGGTTTTTTAAATTAATTAATTAGACATACTGAGCCGTGTATTAAAAACTTACAATTGCTAAGATTACAAATATCAGTGCAAAATATGATACAATGCACACTTGAAAATGACGAAATGTCAAATAATTTCAAAGCGCTTCAGGTGTGTGGCGTGCTATGATGCTCACACACCTGTGACACACCTTACTTACAACTGAGGTACAATTTCTCATGCTTATAAATTATGTGCAGTATTGATATATAAAATAATTTCATGGCCTGAGTATTTTATGCGTGATTCACATTAACTGGTAGAGTGATGGAAGCCCATATTCAGGCTTGGATTTCTGAAAAATCCAGGGTGGCAATAAATCGCTCACCTGGCACCTACTTAGGCGAGCAAATTGCTCTCCTGAAATCTTATTCACTTTTTTGCTTCACAAAGATTGGGTTGGGTAAATTCTCCATGGAGTGCATTCAAGCCAATCAATTTTAAATGATTTAATAAAATGTTAATGAATGAACCTATATTCATTTTTCACTATCCCCTCCACCCCAGTGTGGTCAGATCGATCAAGAAGTTCAGGGGGACTGGTACATGTAGTGGCCGACACACACATGTACCCAGCATATTCTGTACACACGTTCCATGGTCCGTCACCGGCGAAAATAGCTGAAAGTAGGTGAGCAAAAAAAAAGGCTTATGCTGGATTAAATTGCGTGAGCAGTTACGGCAAGCTAAAAATCGCTTGCGTCAGAATTCCATGACTGCATATTTGGGCTTTACTCTGAAGTACAGGTTCCACAACTTAAAGGCCTCATATTCAGTGGATGTGCTTTGATTTATCTTTGAAGTGAAATTATTCAGTCTGTTAGGATTTGCCTTGTTACAATTTATGGGAGAGTGCCCATTGGCACTCTCCCATAAATTGTAACAAAGCAAAGGCACTTGAACAAATTCTGATGACCAACAATAATTTAGCACTCTACCAGTTAAAAAAGCTATTGAATTGAAAATAGAATATGTTTTCATTTTTGGAATTCAGTAAAGAAAAAAAAAACTTTCCACAATTAATTCCAATGAGGGTCATAATCTGAGTTTGAATGCTTTTTGAGAACAGTACTAACTGGTTTATTTATATTTATTTATTTAATGGAATTTAATGACACTTCAACAGTCAGGATCACCTCATTTTGGAAGTTTTATGTGTGGAGGAAGCCGGAGTACCTGGAGAGAACCACTGAGAAATGATGAGTAACTGCCAGACTCCCCAATGTACTAACTTCACACAAGTAGGGTTAGCATTGATTGAAGACAAGTGCACAATCGATGTGCAGTATGCCTTAGTATACAGTGCCAGGCAATCGGGATGAAGTGTCTTGCCTAAGGACACAACGCTGTTACCCCTGGCGGGGCTTTTTGATTTTGATGTTCAATGCCATAACTACTGAGCCACCGCCCTCCTTACTAATTGGTTTGGCCATTATGTTGGGTAAAGAGTTGATATATATGAGATTTACACTAAGACTGTACAGTGCACAGGGTTAGGTAATCAGTTAATAATAAAAATATTCATATCGTGGTAACTGCAAACACTCAGGCCTGGCAATCTAGAAAATCAAGGAGTGCAAAACAATTGCCCTCCTCAGGTTGCTTGGGCATGCAATTGCACCTGAAATTGTCAATGCAAAAACTTGCATGCTATTTTGATCATATTCATTTCAAGGAATTAATATTGTGACTGAAAAATTGTACTAAAAAAATTGGCACACACATTTTCTCATTATTCAAAATGTTGCATTCAATTCTTATGAGACTGTCTTCTACACTCAAAATGTATCGAAATGCAACACAGAATGGGTCATGATTTATTGCAAATCAATGCAACATTGACAAATCGTCCCCTGAGTTCCAATGTGTTCTATGTGCCAGTAGGCACATAGAACACATTGGAACTCAGGGGACGAAATAATAATAGATTTTAAAGGCAGTCCCAAATGGTCTGGCATTCCAGAAAATCAAGGGGGGCAAAAAATTGGCCTCCTCTATTTATTCTGGGCGTGCAGTAGGCGTGCAGCACTCCTAAAGAATGCCAGGCCTGAACACTTCATGAAAATGTACATTCACTGAGGCTGTGCATGGCACAAGTTAGTCACATAACAGAGATGATCTTATTCATAACCAGAAAATATAGAGTGACTAACCCTGTGCATTGCACAAAGTTAGTTGGTAGGCTAACATATCATCCCCTAAGTTTCAATGTGTTCTATGTGCCAGTAGGCACTTAGAACACATTGGAACTAAAGTGACGATACATATACAGTTAAATCTAGAAGTCCTGTCACAAACTGTTCACTTATCTAGGCATAATTGCGCATGGGTATTGCATGCAATTGCCATATCGAATGGCATCCAAAGCACTGCAGGCTCTCCTGGTTACTCATAGCAAACACAGGCAATGTTTCTGCCAATAGACCTCCGGGTCACCCGGAGGTCCATTGGCTGAAACATTGCTTGTGCATAGTCCATATGTACAGAATTTGATAGCCTTACTATGATCCTAACGCGTAGATTAACGCGCATATCGACGTGCTATTTGTGCACCTTTCATGACAGGACTTCTGGGTTTTAACTGTATACACTGACTAACCATAGGAATTGCACAGGATTAGTTGTAGGCTGCCATATCTCACACTACATGAAAATATACACTGACTAAGGCTATAAGAATGCCCAGGGTTAGTTCGTTACATATTAAATGGGGAGCAAGACTGAAGGAACTAATAAAATAACATATACTGGATTTTGGAAATTTTCTTTTAAAGTGAATTCAAAAAATGATAATACATTCTATTTTCAATTAATAGCTTATTATAAGTAAAATTCTGTCAGGACTGAGTATTTCATGAAAGATATGCAAAGGTTACATTCTGAGTATTTCCCATTGTCTGCCTCCTCTAATATTATAATAAATCTCCACACTTCTGTTGTGGTTAAACGGTAACAAAAACCACAACCAGGAAAAAGCTTTTTCCCAATTTGATACAGGTTAATTCAACAGTAAATTTGAGGATGTTGAAAATGATATTTAATGTTTGAAAACATTTGGTAATTAATTTAGGCCTTGCATGCAGTTAACAGTAGAGAAATATGCTTGTCACTCAAGTTCAGAAGAACAAAATATAAACAAGTCCAATGAATGTTTGATACTGCCAGTAAAGCACACATATGCAAGCACCCAAAGTTATTAACTAAAGAAAAGTATTCCTAAAGCCTTCCAGTCACGTTCCCTTCTCTGCCTTTCCTGCAGAACATTCTAAAATTTATACAGAAAAAAATTCTCCTCATCTTGTCCTAACCTGTACTTTCTAATTGTTATTTCAACCTTTTTCTTCAAGGTGAAGGTAACAATTGAAAGGTTCACGTTAGGATGAGAGAAAGGGGAAATAATCCCCCACACACCTTCTACACAATGTACAACTTGATAATGCAGAAGTACCTATGTTCAGGTATGACAGTGTAAAGCAGCTGAAATTAACTGAAGATTTCATATTTTAATGAGGACAAATGAGATAATAAAATGTCATTACATACAATTAAACTAGATGCGTCAGTCTGACCCTTATGCCCCAGCGATGTGGCATGATTAAATATTGACTTTACACACCTGCTGCATCATTGGCTGTTTGCAATATTTCCATCAAAGTTCAAGGTCAGTAACTCCATGAAAAATTACCATAGCAGAACCAACCTTGAACTTGATTTGTAGATACCCATAAGAAAGCCACAAAGCAGATATCAGCCAATGTGTAGCAAAAAAAAAGTCCAGAAAACGGTATTACAATCGGAATCGGCATCAGAATCGGCCGATTGTGGGCTCAAATAACCGGTAATCGGTCAGCGACCATTTTTGGTAATCGGTTGGACACTAATTTAAGGAGGGCTGCTGGGCTGTAATGATATGCTTCCCCAATGATACAATATGTATCACAATTCAATCTGCATGATACAATATGTATCATGATACACATGATCTCTCATGGCATGCTATCAAGTACTTTGAACTGCATGTATTCATTTTCAGTAGCTTCCTTTTATTACAAATTTTTGAATGTACGATTTAAACAGTATGTAACTTCTCAATGCAATTACCTTTGGCATTCAGTAATTTAAGGTTTTGATTTTATGACCCATTTACCAGTGCTTTTGTCCTCTCAGAAATTATAAATATGTTAAAACCATTCAATTCCTTATATCTTGTTTGACAGAGCTCTGTGATGGATTAATCAAATAAATATTTAGCATATCAGAGGGAATTCACCAACTTTTGGTTAACTGAATAATTCTGTTAATGACATAGATATCACTGTCAATGTTTGTATACAAACAAGAAGAATGTTACTAAGGTAACACAACCCCCCCTCCCCCCCCCCCCCCCCCCCCCCCCCGTGACCTTCACCTTGCAGATGCAGCAGAAACTATTATACACAACACACCTTCTGACTGTCCTTAACATTTGTAAAAAGGTTAACAATTGTACTATGATTCGTTTCTGAGTTATGGCTGAGACACAAATATTGACCAATTTTTAGTGTGACCTTGAAATGTGACCTTGACCTTGAAGGTACGAACCCAGCTATGGTGTGTGACACATCCTCCCATTGTCTTTTATAATTGTGTGAAGTTTGATGTCAATTGTGACCTTCACATTGCAGATGCAGCAGAAATTATTATACACAACACACCTGACTGTCCTTAACATTTGTAAAAAGGTTAACAATTGTACTATGATTCGTTTCTGAGTTATGGCTGAGACATGAATATTGACCGATTTTTAGTGTGACCTTGACCTTGAAGGTACGAACCTGGCTATGGTGTGTGACACATCCTCCCATGATCCTTTATAATTGTGTGAAGTTTGATGACTGTGGCCCTAACAGTTTTCGAGTTATTGGCTTGGACACACACATGCAGACACACGGACAGACACACGCACACTTCAATCACTATATACCACCCGACTTAAGTCAGGGTGCAAAAAACAGGATTTCACTGCACCAGCTTTATAAATGCAAGAAGTTGTTTTGCCTGATATTATTTATAATTTATGGTATATACATAGTGAACAATGATACATATTGAATTGTGAACAATGTATCGTGGGTCAAGTGTGTCACAATTAATTGTTGCAGCCCTAGAGATTGTTGTGGCTCTCCAGTGATTTTCAAATGAGACCTGAATCACCTGTTTTATTTTTATATTTCAAACTCTTTCTGAAAAAAAAAGCCTCCCTCTCGTCAAAAGATTCAGAAAAAATCACATGAGAAACAGGAATTCTTTTTTTAACCCTCTGCATACTGATGTCGAAATTTCAAAATATTAAGTTGTAAATTTTTCCCATAATACAACCAAGAATTTAACCAAGTCAGTCTTGTTTGACAGAGCTCAATGAGCTCTGTCAAACAAGACTGAATTGGTTAAATTCCTAGTTGCATTATGGGTTAAAGTTTCTGTTTGATAGTTTTCACACTGGAGTGCAGAGGGTTAATTGATTAATGTTAACATATTTTAACCTAAACTTTGGCACTTTTCAATAAGTTTACTTCCTCTTGTTAGTACTAAACAACATTCCTTCACTTCCTTTCTGTTTGATAGTTTTCACACTGGCGTGCAGAGGGTTAATTGATTAATGTTAACATATTTTAACCTAAACTTTGGCACTTTTCAATAAGTTTACTTCCTCTTGTTAGTACTAAACAACATTCCTTCACTTTTATCACTTGAGGCATAAAAAATACATCTGTTTCAAACACCTATTTCCAAAAAGTATTGCCAAGTGTGATAGTTATGGTTTATTTATCACAATGCACTGATGAAAACATCAAAACTTACAAGATAAATAATTAAATACAAAGCCGAGGAAGCCACTTTAGTTGCTACAATCTTTAGGCAATCATTTTTTTAAGATATCTGGCTTAAAATATGTTTTAATACATTGATACAAATTTATTCTCTATGTTTTAAATAATAAGCTTAAGTTAAAAAAAAAAAAAAAACCTTTATCATATAACACATTTTTTGATGAATTGACCATTTTAATGGTAAATTTGAATTTTCAACTCTGTATTAACCCTTTAAACACTGGCACCCTGGAAGATATAATTTCAATCAATACTGTCAACAGCGAAATGGGAAAACCATTCTGGTTTGTTGAGAGGTTCAGTAATAATTTAATCCAACGACCCTATTGGATTAAATTATTACCGAGTCTCATTTCAGATTTTTTGCTCATTATATCATCTGTTTGTCCACTACCAATGTTTTCTTCATGCAAAAATTTTTTTACCATGATTACCTTTTCTACTATATATGAAAAGCCTATGACATAAGTTTTCGCTTTATACACCAACTGTGGTGAACACGCCAGCAATGGTATTTCAATAGTTAAAATTTACACCTACAGTTAAAACTAGAAGTCCTGTCATGAACTGTGCACTTATCTAGGCTTAACTGGTAGAGTGCTGGAAGCCCATATTTGGGCTTTATTCTGAATTACAGGTGCTGCAACTTAATGGCTTCATATTCAGTGGATGTGCTTCATATTATTTTTGAATTAAAATAATTTAGTCTGAGAGGATTTGCCTTGTTACAATTTATGGGAGAGTGCCAAGTAAGTATATCCATAGAATTCAGCCTAACTTCCCTTTGTTCATTTTTGGGGGTCCAAGGGATTCAGTTCCTAAGCCTATTGTGGTGGTAAAAAGCATAAATTAGGGTAACAAATGAATGAAATTCATATAAGGCCTAAAAACATTAAAAATATGTTTCACAGGCCCCCTGTATGGTCCTTTTGGCTGCCGCTTACTCTCTTTTTATAACCAATGCAAACATAAAAAACCCCAAAATTAAGTGGTTTATACATGTATCTGATATTTTACCCAAGTCAATAAAATTGTCCCTTGAGAGCAACAAGGCTTTGCAATTCTTTAGCACTGCAAAGCCTTATTGCACTCAAGGGACGTAATACATCACCACCCATGCTATTCTGTAGATTATTATACCTAAAACATAAAACAAACCAAGAACATGAACTTTTTAATGGCAAAGAAATAATTACAAAAATAAACCAGTGGCTCAAGTGAGCGTAAAGCACTCACCTGGCTCAAGTTATCAAAAGAGATGAGTGTATTAGTAAGTGATCAGCAGCAACAGCATTTTTTTTTATGGCAACTTTTTGGGCCATTCATTTCTGCTGGTCCTAGGAAAGCTTTCAAGCAAGCTCTGTCCTGTGAATTTTTGTTTTGTTTTCGACTAATGTGGTTCTCTCTACCACCATAAAAAAAAAAATTGGGGCATGAATGAAATACTTATGACCCAGTTATATACTACATGACAAATATGGTTCACATTGAATCTGAAAATAGAAATATTGAGTTTAGCCCAAAATTTGGGAGCCCAAATTTTGACTTACTGAGTTTTTTTTTAAAAAAGTGAATCTGCATCACTAAAGTAAGTTCCAAACAAGAAATCTAAGCATTGTTGCAAGTGGCTTATAAAAAGAGGATTTTAAAAGCATATTAGGCGTATGGAGCATTAACCCCACCCTAAGGGATATAGTAATTTGAAGGGAAAAATCAGAAGAGTAAATACAATTTTTGGAACCCACATTGCAGTCTTGAGAGGGTTAAATTAAAGATATGCATACAGGAATCAGAAAAATGTTTCCAAGAAACCAGAAAAAAAAACGTATGTGCAGAGTAGTGAAAGGATTCATCATGAAACTGACCTATGCAGGAAAGAAGCGCGATCACGCTTGCGCTTCATCGCACCTCTAAATTGTACACCAGGAGCATTAAAAATCACGCCCCTGTGCACGCTTTGTGTTAGTTGAGCAATCTGAACGTAATGGTCGGGACCCGACCAGTATTTTCAGATTGCTCAACTCGATTTGTGTACAAAAGAAATTCACTGTCATAACTCTTGTTTGTCATAATGATATGTAATCTGATGCTTAAATACATGAAATAACCCCCAAACCTGGTATTTTACATGTTGATAATAATTATAATCGAGTCAAATTGTGCTTGCGATTTCCATAACGCCATGTGATAATGGATATGTCCGGTTTCAATAAGAAGGGATAGGGTCGATTCCTCCCAATCCATCCATAAGGCGTTTCGTCCCGGGACGATTCGTCCCCTATGCATGGTACATTTTGTCCCTGGGATGATTCGTCTGCAAAACAAAATCTTGTAAAGAGTGGGTGTTACAAATAACTAATGGTGGTATATTTCATTGAAATACCTTTATTTGATATCATGAAACAAAGAAATCATATGCTAAGAATTAAAGATTGGACAAGAAACAAAAAAAAAACACGTACACACGATCACTAAAAATTACGTTCTTAACGGGTCCAGGTAGTATTGTCCCCGGGACGATTCATCCCTTACTTTGTGAGACATTTCGTCCCCTTGACAAAACAGACAAGAACAGGGTGGGGTGTATTCCATATGATATTTCAATCTCCTTTACGGGCCGTGTTTCTCCGAGGCAAAATAAATCAAATTCACGACACCGGTACCATTTAAATTGAACGGAAGGGATTGCAGTGTCAATCGAGTGTGTCAAGTGTGACATTGTATTGACCCAACTTAAGTTATCCATGCGGGAAGTTTGAATGCGAATTTCAGAAACATGTCAGACGCAAATAAATGTGTGACTGTGCAGTTGCAAACATATTTGAAATGGAATCTGGGGAATCAGATTGGACATGAGACTAGACTTGAAAATATGGTGTAAACTATGTGCACAACATGCAAACTCAATCTGAAAGGATCCAAGATTGAGGGGATCTGCAGTCAGTGAGTTCGATCAATATGCCACAGGAACAGTTACAGAATTTGTAACCAAGCATACAGTCATAAGGCATTTAAATTCCAAAACCCATGCATTAGCTGCGGAGTGTGAGAGGGAGTCGCCAACCGCGCAGACTGAAACATTGTTTGACTTTGCTAAACAGCCAGGGCGTGAGACAAGCTCCGCTAATAGAAATGCAAATAACTCTTATGCTCACGGTAATAGTTCTGAAACAGCGTCGGGTCCTAAGCAAGCCAAGATAGACAATATGTTACAAGGACAAACCCGAGATGTTTATAAAAAGCTGTTGAAGTCAGCTTACATGCTTGCAAGCAATGGCCTACCTCTGTATTCGTTTAAAACCATAATTCAGTGCCAGAAAGCAAACAGAGTTAAATTGTTGTGTGGGAACGAGAGCTCAAGAAAAGCACAAGACCTTATAAATGTCCTCGCGGAAGCTGTGAGAAGTAAAGTGACTGATATAATGAACTCTGACATATGTTACTATGCTGTTCTAAGTGATGGGTCCCAGGCCTGCAAAACGGGTTCTGAGAAAGAACTAATTCTGTTACGTGTCCTCAGAGATGGCAAGCCCCAGTATTTTTATGCCGCTCTACAGGACATAGACAGTTATGGTGATGCTAACGCTGAAAATATAAAGCGTAGCATTGATGATGCCCTGACCAAAAAAATTGAAATTTTGCCCCCCTGTAGGTTTATACGGTCAATGGTGTCCGCCACAACAGATGGCACTTCCATCAATACAGGGGAATACCGTGGTGTACTGACGCGACTTCGAGAGGATGGTCGAGACAGGTTGATGCCAGTCCACTGTGTGATGCACAGAGTGGAGTTGGCCATCCGTGATGTCATCGTGAAGGAAAAATCTTTAGGCGGCATTAAAGACTTCCTTAAAATGCTTTACTATACTTTTAAACAATCACCCAAACTTAAGAGGCACTTAAAAGACCATGGCAAATTGTTGGGGGTTAGGATATTGAATTTTCCCAAAGTTCATGGCACAAGATTTGTAGCACACCAAAAGCGGGGACTGGATCACTTGATTAATAACTGGGCAGTTCTCTGTCAAGTTTTAGAAAATATGCTTGCAGACCTCTCGGTGAAGAACATGCAAAGTAAATTGTCAGGGATTTTTAAATGAAAGTGTCAATGACACTGTAGCTCAACTTGACAAACTTGAACTTGGTAAGTTATAAATGAAATGGCAAAATTGAAGATCATTGGGACCAATGTCAGTTTTTTTGCCAGTGGCAACATTTTTTGACAGAAACCGAAGAAAATCGATAGCTCCCATCTAGAGGCCTCCCCAAAACAAGCATGCCAGGTTTCAAAGCAATCCGATCATAAATGTGCCCTGTAGGGTGTACAAAAGGGAAATATTGTGGTCTGACTAGACTAAATTCTAAGAACGTTGGCCGTGGCAACATTTTTTGATGGAAATGGAAGAAAATCGATAGCTCCCATCTAGAGGTCACCGTAAATAAGCATACCAGGTTTCAAAGCAATCTAATCATAAATGAGCCCTGTAGGGTGAGCCAAAGGGAAATATTGTGGTCTGACTAAACTAAGTTCTAAGAATGTTGGCTGCGGCAACATTTTTTGATGGAAATTGAAGAAAATCGATAGCTCCCATCTAGAGGTCACCCCAAACAAGCATGAAAGGTTTCAAAGCAATCCGATCATAAATGTGCCCTGTAGGGTGTGCCAAAGGGAAATATCGAGTCTTCTGACTAAATCAAGTTCTAAGAACGTTGGCCGCGGTGACATTTTTTGATGGAAATTGAAGAAAATCGATAGCTCCCATCTAGAGGTCTCCCCAAACAAGCATGCCAGGTTTCAAAGCAATCCGATCATAAATGTACCCTGTAGGGTGTGCCAAAGGGAAATATTGAGTCTTCTGACTAAACTAAATTCTAAGAACGTTGGCCGCGGCAACATTTTTTGACAGAAATTGAAGAAAATCGCTAGCTCCCATCTAGAGGTCTCCCCAAACAAGCATACCAGGTTTCAAAGCAATCAAATCATAAATGTGCCCTGTAGGGTGTGCCAAAGGGAAATATTGTGGTCTGACTAAACTGAGTTCTAAAAACGTTGGCCGCGGCAACATTTTTTGATGGAAATTGAAGAAAATCGATAGCTCCCATCTAGATGTCACCACAAACAAGCATGCCAGGTTTCAAAGCAATCCGATCATAAATGTACCCTGTAGGGTGTGCCAAAGGGAAATATTGAGTCTTCTGACTAAACTAAGTTCGAAGAACGTTGGCCGCGGCAACATTTTTTGACAGAAATTGAAGACAATCGATTGCTCCCATCTAGAGGTCTCCCCAAATAAGCATACCAGGTTTCAAAGCAATCTGATCATAAATGGGGCGTGTAGGGTGTGCCAAAGGGAAATATTGAGGTCTGACTGAACTAAGTTCTATGAACGTTGGCCGTGGCAACATTTTTTGCAGGAAATTAAAGAAAATCGATAGCTCCCATCTAGAGGTCACCCTAAATAAGCATACCAGGTTTCAAAGCAATCAAATCATAAATGTGCCCTGTAGGGTGTGCCAAAGGGAAATATTGTGGTTTGACTAAACTAAGTTCTAAGAACGTTGGCCGCGGCAACATTTTTTGACAGAAATTGAAGAAAATCGATAGCTCCCATCTAGAGGTCACCCCAAACAAGCATGTCAGGTTTCAAAGCAATCTGATCATAAATGTACCCTGTAGGGTGTGCCAAAGGGAAATATTGAGTCTTCTGACTAAACTAAGTTCTAAGAACGTTGGCCGCGGCAACATGTTTTGACAGAAATTGAAGAAAATCGATAGCTCCCATCTAGAGGTCTCCCCAAACAAGCATAACAGGTTTCAAAGCAATCTGATCGTAAATATACCCTGTAGGGTGTGCCAAAGGGAAATATTGAGGTCTGACTAAACTAAGTTCTACGAACGTTGGCCGTGGCAACATTTTTTGCTGGAAATTGAAGAACATCGATAGCTCCCATCTAGAGGTCACCCTAAATAAGCGTATCAGGTTTCAAAGCAATCAAATCATAAATGTGCCCTGTAGGGTGTGCCAAAGGGAAATATTGTGGTTTGACTAAACTAAGTTCTAAGAACGTTGGCCGCGGCAACATTTTTTGACGGAAATTGAAGAAAATCGATAGCTCCCATCTAGAGGTCACCCCA
This sequence comes from Pictodentalium vernedei, assembly GCA_031216915.1. Lineage (NCBI taxonomy): Eukaryota > Metazoa > Mollusca > Scaphopoda > Dentaliida > Dentaliidae > Pictodentalium > Pictodentalium vernedei. The sequence continues at coordinate 101,007 of JAUFNR010000105.1, forward strand.
AACAAGCATAAGAAGTTTCAAAGTAATCTGATCATAAATGCGACCTGTGAGGTGTGCCAAAGGAAATTGTGGACGTACGTACTAACATACTAATGTACTAACATACTAACGTACGTACGTACGTACGTACGCCGACGGACGGGAAGTGATGGCAATAGCTCAGCTTGACTTTGTCAAGTTGAGCTAAAAATTAAGGGATTTTAGATTTTTTTGCCGATGTTTGTTCTATCAGCAGATATTGACACAGCTAACATTTTTATCATTGGCATTTGAGAAAGATAACCTTCTCCTTTTCCAAGTTACTCTGGCTATAAACTTATCTCTGAGCTCAATGAAATGATCAATGGTGACTGTAATACGCCCGTGCCACCTTCCGAGGCATTTTTTAAAGCAGTGTCAGTAGCTGTTGATGGTTCAACAATCACAACTACACTTCTCAAGAAGGGTCACAAATGCCGAAAAATTATAAATAGGGAGTATACAGATGTGAAGTACGAGTGTATGGTTAATACAAACTATGACACTGTTGGCAGTGACATAGAAGGTTTTAAGAATAGGCTAGTACTGGCAGTGATATCGTGTATTCAAACAAGATTTGAATCAATTATTCTCAACTCTGATATATACAAGCACATGATGTGGTTAGATCCAGCTACCTGGGTTAACAGTGAAAAGGAGTTGAGTCCATTAAATTTTTAGCCGACCATTTTAAAATACCGTTAGAGGCTCATAATTTTGACTTCAGTAAAGTAAAGTTGGAATGGAGGGGCTTAAAGCATACTGTTAACATTTTTTATTGTGGCGTAGCAGCCAGTAAGATGTGGAAAAGAATATTTCAATATAAGAGAGCTGAATTTTCCAACATCTGCCTTCTAGCAGAAATTGTATTGGTAGTGAGTGCCAGTAATGGTATTGTTGAATCAGGGTTTAGTCACTTGACGGCTATGCTGTCCGATAGGAGGTTGAGCATGAGCCATAAAACCATGGAAAATCTTTTAATTATAAAGGGTAACCACTTTGTGTGGTCACAAACTGAATTAGAAGAATTAATTGAATCTGCCTGTAATCGGTACGCATCAAAATGACATGTCACCGTAATAGAAAATTCAACCTTCCATTTACTGTCACATTCAAGCGTGTGTAAGAGGAAACGCAGGGACAGTGACAGTAATTCGGAGTCGTCCGCATCTGAGAGTGAATTGGATTCAGATAGTCCATTCATAGTTGACTCTTCTTCATCTGAATCTGGGTCCGAGTCAGACAGTGCAAACTAAACGCAAAGCAAGCATTTTCCCATAGGTAGTGATACATGAGTAACTGCCATCTTGACAAGCCTGTTCTTGTTGATATCTAGACTATAATGTACGGTTTTATTGAGTGCATGTTTTAAACAGCATAACCATTCACCAATACTACTTTTCTACGTACTAAAATAAAAAAGCATGTGTTGTATTCCATAAATGTGTGTTTTTTTTTAAAAACAACCTATTCTCGACGCTTGGAGCAGACGGCACTCGTAAGAAAAATTTTCGTGTAACTAAAAAAATTATACAATTACATTATGATTTTTTGCTTTCAAGCATAGGTCGCGACCCGGCATTCAAACAAGCGTGACACGCTCGTTTGGATGAGGGGGCCACAACCTATGTTTTGGAAGCAAAAAATGAAAATCTTAAAAATAAGGAATAGCGATTTTCGTGTGTAGCGGCGGCTGTTTTCTCCGTTGCGCTAGGTAAAGAGATAAATCTGATTTGCGTATTGATATTCTTGTTGAAATTTTCCTTTGAGAACTATTTCATTCAACATCTCATAAATTATATCCAATTCTCCTAAAATTATAATATCTCAGCTAATCAGGATGCTGAATGTGTTTGCGTCATAGCACACTGAGCTTTGGGTTATCTGATTGGACAGTCAATAGAAACTGAAACAATTCCCTGTCACATAGTTGTGTTGGAAAATCGAAATGTCAACTTTCTAAACCACATTGTTGAATTCTTCCACAAAAATGACTCGATATATTTTATATTTCAAATTCACGAATGAAACGTGAAATATGAGGACTAATATTTCACATAGACAAACAACCCCCCGATCCATTAATGTTCTGCCTACTGGTACAAGGTATACCAACGTTTATTTATCAAAATACGATGCCAAGTTATCAGAATCACCCAATTTTCGTGACACTAGTGTTGCACTTGTGTGTCCACCCCAAGCAGACTGGTTGGAGCAATAACGCCTAATTTTTTATTCCGTCCAGTTTGGGAGTATTAAGCAAACTAAAGCACAATTATCAATTCATGCTTCATGGCTCATAGAAAGTTTTTTTGGAAGCGCGATTGCGCCTCTGGGTGCAAAATAACAAGCGCGCTTTTTCGCTCCTCTACAAAATATTCCCGCAAAGGCCTGCATCAGCAGCTTGTCACAAAGATCCCTCATACCAAATTTCATTGAAATCCATCTACTCACTGTTGAGATATCGCTGCAGATGGACAGATGCACTGACTGATGGACAGACACTCAGAAGGATGGATGCATGGACAGACAGACCTGTGCATGTAATCGAGTATACCCCTCTTTCTCTTTGGAAGAGGGGGGGTCTAAAAAAGAAGTGAAATTTTCATTCTCTGTAAACTGAAAAGAACTACCAACTCATTTATATTCTCAGTACAGTGGAGTCCACTTAATTGTATATCTCTTAACTGAATAACCCTGTTAATTGAATATACAAAACCAATTTGACCTGTTAATTGAATATGGGTTATAGAGTAAACTCCTGTTAACTGAATAAAAAATCTTGTTACCTGTCACAAAATTACCATGACTCTCACCAGTTTTCCTTTGTTTATAGACCTATTTGCCCTCAGTACATCCAATACAGGCATTTAATCTATTATATCTTGTTTGACAGAGCTCATGGAGCTCTGTCAAACAAGATGTTATAGAATAAATGCTAAGTTTATCTCTAGAATACAGGAAAGTGACACCATCCCTGTTAATAGAATACTCCTGTTAACTGAATGATTTTCAATGGCAAAGTGGCTATTCAATTAACAGGGTTCCACTGTATATGCATAATTTTTTACCTGAACTGGTTTGCTCTCATTTTCTCCTTCAATCCAAGTGACACCCCATTTACTATCCACTGGCCTCTCACTGTTTTTACACTTCTCAGTACCTCTCTGAAAATAAAATATTAAAATAAAAATCATTACCATTTTCTAGTTTTATCCCTTTGCCTAATGAATTGCCATATCTGCCTGTATGATATACAAATTCAGTAGTAGTTAAAAATTATTTTTCAAAAAATTTTAACACAACCCTATCATGACACCTCAATGGAATGAGCTCATCATCTGCCATGGGTAGATCTGTCAAGTTCAGTTTTGGTATCGGTATTTTTAGAATGATTTATCTCAGTATCGGAGTCAACAACATAATGTTCTCACACCAATACCAATATTGAATTGTATTTTTTGATATACTGCCCAGCTCTAGATACCTGTTTTACAGCAGACAAAGCCCCTGAATTGTCAGAATGTTGGAAGTAACTTAGATGTGAGTCTTCCATGGAAGACGTATGTCGCCTGCACTATATTTTAATATTTCAGACAGAATTCTAAGTGGAAAAGGGGCATAACTCTGAAAAAAATACAGCGGATCAAAAAATAAAATAGGAGGTGCACAATGCCATTATGTGATAAAGAATCACTGAAAGTTTCATCAAAATCCATTCATAGGTTAAAGAGGAGTGGCGGATAAGAAAAAGTGTGACGCGGACGACGCAAGATGACAAAAGTAATCCCTATATGTCTTTCCCCACTTTGTGGGATGGCGACACAAGCACAATGCCATTATGTGATAAAGAATCACTGAAAGTTTCATCAAAATCCATTCATAGGTTAAAGAGGAGTGGCAGATAAGAGAAAGTGTGACGCGGATGACGCAAGACGACAAAAGTAATCCCTATATGTCGCTCCCCACTTCGTGGGACGGCGACACAAAAAGGGTGTTTGGCACTGGTCATATTGATGTAACAAAAAGCTGAGACAAAATACCCCCTGGGTATTTTCTCTCAGCCTTTTTGTTACATCAAATAACTGGTGGTGACTGCTTTTAGAAATAGGCCTGCATAATCCATGGGCTCTTCTTGTTATAAATTTTGCATAATGTTCTGTTGTTTGCCAGAACATTTACCAACTTTTTTTTTAATATTTATCAATACCAAAATTTCGATAGTTTGAAATTAGTGTTCAACCATTACCAAAAATGGTCGTTAACCAATTACCGGTTATTTGAGCTCACAAAATCGGCCGATTCTGATGCCAGTTCCACTGGTAATACCGTAGACTACTGGACAAGTCGAGACTCGAAAGAACTACATTAACATTTTTCACAGTGTTAAACGTCATTGACTGGGGTTGCAGTAAAATTACCAGTTGTGGAAACTTGGGCAGTAAACATGTGCGTGGAACTGGTAATTTTACTGCGACCTGAGTCAATAGAGTGTAATCCTCACTTTTCCGGTATGAACTGGTGATTACCACAAGTACGCTCAATTGTAAGCTTTTCATGTTATTTAACTTGTATATCCCGTAAAGGGGCACCTAGAGAGATTAAGAATACACATTGTGGTTGTTTCTCAACTTTACTGAATGGTATCATTGACATCATTTTACATTAACAACTGAACAATTCCAGAAGATAATAATATGAGGTTAATGAATCATCATAAAATGGTTGGCAACAATCAGTTGAACTGATGTTCCAGGAGCCGTTGCCATTGTCATCCAATTGCCCACAATCGTTTTATTGTGGTGGCCGGTTCCGACAATCGGTTGAACACTTTTTGAAATTCCCTTGGTATGATAAATCGGTATCGTCTTGATACGATACTGAACGGTATTTATGGTATACCACCCATCTCAAGTGATGGGGAAGAGTTAAATTCTTTCTAATCTGTTTCAAACTAGAAAGTAAAGATATAGACAACAAGGATTTTTCTAACAGTCTATAGGGTCTGTTTATCAGCCCCCATTCCTAATCATATTTAATGTTAGTATGTATCCCATTTACCAACTGCAAATTTTATTTATTGGGGCTTAAAGACACTTTTGACAGACAGCTCACCTCGTGTAGGACAGTTTTACGGATGGAGGAAGCCAGAGTACTCAGAGATAACCAACGAGCAGTGCCGAACAGATGTTAGGTTACCCAACATATTAACTCTGCACAAGCAGGGTTAACCCTTTACCTAACCTGAAAAGCAGACGACACTTGCAAAAATAATTCTTGAATAACTATTTTTTTTCATTTTTTGTCTCAAAAACATAGGTTATGACCTCTCGTTGGAACGAGCTCGACAAGCTCCTTTCAACGAGGGGTCATAACCTATGTTTTTGAGACAAAAAATGAAAAATATAATGAAAATTGTCGATTTTTGAGAATAGCGCTGGCCGGTTTTGGCTGTTACGTTAGGTAAAGGTTTAACATTGGTGAAGACAAGTGTATCATCAACGCACAGCACTCAGCACTCTGTGCACCCACGTGGGCAATCGGGATTAAGTGCCTACCCAAGGACATAATGCTTTTGCCACTGCTCAGGATCGAACCAAGGACCTTTTGGTTTGAGGTTCAATGTTCTAACCACTGAGCCATCACACATCCACCAGCTTCGCGAAACCTTAGTCACAGACTGAGCAGAACACAAAACATATGTTCTACGGCAATGGTAACTTGATGAGATCATATCATGAATTTTAAGACTGATTGTATTCTGTGTAGGACTCCATCCCTGTCCAGGCCTGTCTGGGCTAAAAGCCCAGACAGGCCTCATCTTGGGCTGGGTCTGCATCTAAAAGAAACTAGTCTACCAGCAAAAACAAATTCCCTATCTGCATGATTTATCAATACAATTCTTGATGGGTCAGGACATGGATCCTTTTATATAATCGCCACAAATTCCCCATACAGTGCATACTATAAATACGGAAGAGACAGGTCTCAGATAAAAGGGTTGTTTGATGAGTAACTCTTTACCCAACATAACATCCAAAACCGGCCAGCACTATTCATTACCTCATAATGTGTGTATAGCTGCAGAGGATTTGACAGTGTTTTACATGACTTTTGGTTGCCTTACAGGCAAAACCACCATTCAATTTTCATTATTTTTTCATTTTTTGTCTCAAAAACATAGCTTATGACCCCTTATTGGAACGAGCTCGTTCCAATGAGGGGGCATAAGCTATGTTTTTCACGCAAAAAAATGAAAAAAATTAGTTATTCAAGAATTTTGTTAGCAGGTTTCGTCTGTCTTTCATGTTAGGTAAATGGTTAACAGAAAAAGTGAAATCAACATCAATGAATACTACACAGTCTGTGTAAAGTAGATTATCTCCCAAACATCCACTGAACTTTCCACCCCACAAATACTATCAAATTCTGACAAAAGGCAACGGGAGCACATGATATGTTCCAACCAATGGTTCTCTGGGTTGAATCCAGAGGTTCACTGGCTGTAAGTCTGCATGTGCTTCTAAGACTTTCTCACAGAGTATCCGTTATTGCCAAGCATTAAATAATCAGTTTCATGTTACAATCTAACATCAGCTGTAATCAGTTTGGGTCACTCAATCAATCATCAATTTTATAATTTTTTAAAAAAATTTTTTTACCAACAATCTATCAGTCAGAAAGTACAACATTTGTCGCTTGACTTCTATGAAAGTTGTTGAAATAAGAACAAGTGTTTGACCACCGAGGTGGTATTAGTCCCCTACGGCGCTTTTGTGACATAAGGTGTTTTTGTCACAGAAGACACTAGAGTATGCTTATAATATAAGCATCTTGGATTTTTAAAAAAAAATAATGAGCGTGCATAATCCCCTCACAACCCTTTATCCATGTACCATATATGAAAGGCGTAGCTTGAACCATGTTGGAGGGAGGGTTGGTAACATAAAACAGAGAAAAAAGCTTAAAAAAACACAACAAAAATGGCTGCCATTCTGCCATCTTGGATTTTGAAAAATAAATATTGACTGTGCATCATCCCCTCAGAACCATTTATCCATGTACCAAATATGAAAGGTGTAGCTTGAAGCATATTAGAGGGAGAGGTGGTAAAAACAGACAGACAGACAGACGGACAGACAGACAGATGTTAGATTTTGAAAAAAAAATATTGAGCGTGCATAATCCCCTCACAACATCCTTATTCCCTGTACCATATATGAAAAGTGCAGCTTGAACCATGTTGGAGGGAGTAGTGGTAACATAAAATAGAGAAAAAAGCTTAAAAAACACAACAGAAATGGTTGCCATGGCGCCATCTTGAATTTTTGAAAAAAAATATTGAACGTGCAACATCCCATTACAACCCTCTATCCATGTGCCAGATATAAAAAATGTAGCTTGAACCATGTTGGAGTGAGGGGTGGTAACATAAAATAGAGAAAAAAAGCTTAAAAAACACAACAAAAATGGCCGCCATGCCACCATCTTGGATTTTGAAGAAAAAATATTGAACGTGCATCATCCCCTCCCAACCCTCTATCCATGTGCCAAATATGCAAAGTGTAGCTTGAACCATGTTGGTGGGAGGGGTGGTAACATGAAAATAGAGAAAAAAAGCTTAAAAAACACAACCAAAATGGCCGCCATTCCGCCATCTTGGATCTTGAAAAAAAAATTTTGAGCATGCATCATCCCCTCAGAACCATTTATTCATGTACCAAATATGAAAGGTGTAGCTTGAACCATGTTGGTGGGAGGGGTGGTAACATCAAAATAGAGAAAAAAAGCTTAAAAAACACAACAAAAATGGCCGTCATTCCGCCATCTTGGATTTTGAAAAAAAAATTTTGAGCGTGCATCATCCGCTCAGAACCATTTATCCATGTACCAAATATGAAAGGTGTAGCTTGAACCATGTTGGTGGGAGGGGTGGTAACATCAAAATAGAGAAAAAAAGCTTAAAAAACACAACAAAAATGGCCGCCATTCCACCATCTTGGATTTTGAAAAAAAAATTTTGAGCATGCATCATCCCCTCAGAACCATTTATCCATGTGCCAAATATGAAAGGTGTAGCTTGAACCATGTTGGTGGGAGGGGTGGTAACATCAAAATAGAGAAAAAAAGCTTAAAAAACACAACGAAAATGGCCGCCATTCCGCCATCTTGGATTTTGAAAAAAATTTTGAGCGTGCATCATCCCCTCAGAACCATTTATCCATGTACCAAATATGAAAGGTGTAGCTTGAACCATGTTGGTGGGAGGGATGGTAACATGAAAATAGAGAAAAAAAAAACTTAAAAAACACAACAAAAATGGCCGCCATTCCGCCATCTTAGATTTTGAAAAAGAAATTTTGAGCGTGCATCACCCCCTCAGAACCATTTATCCATGTACCAAATATGAAAGGTGTAGCTTGAACCATGTTGGTGGGAGGGGTGGTAACATGAAAAGAGAGAAAAAAAGCTTAAAAAACACAACAAAAATGGCCGTCATTCCGCCATCTTGGATTTTGAAAATACAATTTTGAGCATGCATCATCCCCTCAGAACCATTTATCCATGTACCAAATATGAAAGGTGTAGCTTAAAGCATGTTGGAGGGAGAGGTGGTAACATAAAAAACAGACAGACAGACAGAAAGACAGACAGACAGATGGACAGACAGACGGACGCTATATATATGTATATAGCGTCCGTCTGTCTGTCCATCTGTCTTATTTATTTATTTATTGATGTTTTAAGGTCACTTATTTCTCCACAATAGCTAATCATGACATGACAGTTTTACGGGTGGAGGAAGCAGGAGTACCCAGAGAGAACCACCGAGCAATGGCGGGCAACTGTCAGCTCGCCAACATACCAACTCCACACAAGAAGGGTTAGCACTGGTTGAAGACAGGTGCACCATCGACATGCAGTACACAATGCCGCCATGCCCCCATGTGGGCAATGGGGGGTGAAGCAGGGCTTGATTTAATCTGAAAATTTTGAATAGCAATTTACTATTCACCCTGGAAAATTGATTAGCAGTTGATCCAAAAGCACTTGAAACTAATAAATCTTGAATAGCAAAATTCAGAAATTGGAGAGCAAAGTGCTATGCTAATCCAGTTAAATCGAGCCCTGTGAAGAGTGTCTTGCCCAAGGACACAATGTGGTTGCTGCAGGTGAGATTCGAACTGAGAACCTCTTGGCTTGCAGTCTGCACCTCTACCTACTGCGCCACTGCACCCCCTACTTTACACTTGAAACTGTTATGGAAATCGTTGACTCTTCTGGGTGTCTACAGGGGCTGAATATGGGCACCTTTCCCAATGGTATTTGTGCATGATTTTTCCCAATTTCCGACACAAAATTCCCCAATCTCAGCCCCCCTCAAAGAAAAAGTTAATGCACAATTGGTGTCCCCACTCCCCAGTTCAGGACACCATTTGTGCATTAAAATTTAAATTTAAAAAAAATTCAAAATCTCTTTCTCAGGCCCTCCCACATGGTCCTTTTGGCTGCCGCATGCTCTCTTTTTATAACCAATGTAAACTTGAAAACAATAAAAAGTAAATGGTTTATGTCTGATATTTTACCCAAGTTAATAAAATTGATAAATTTGTCCCTTGAGTGCGAGAAAGCTTTGCAATGCTTTAGTATTGCAAAGCCTTTTTGTGCTCAAGGGATGAAATACACCACCACCCATGCTATTCTGAAGATTATGAGGCCTAAAACATAAACAAAGAACATGAACTTTTGATGGCAAAAAAATAATTACAGAAATAAAAAAATAAAATAAAAAAGCACTCGTCAGCATGCAATTTTACAAATAATGGTCTCTGAGAAACAGAAATTCTACTTTGTGTGGCCTTACTAAGTACCTAACAATGCTTAGAAAGTGTTTGCATTCAAAGGCAAATGACAATTTCTTCTTTAACCCTTTACCCAAGGAATTGCCCGCGTCCGCCCACGTAATATGCATATTCAGCAGCTGAAAAAATATTATTTTTCCAAAACTTTTAACAAAACCAGATCATGTGACCCATCGTCGGAACAAGCTCGTTGAGCTCGTTCCAATGAGGGGTCACATGATATGGTTTTGTTGAAATTTTTCTAAAAAAATTAAAAAACGATATTTAAATTAATAACTTTTGATATCGTCTGCGTTGGGTAAAGGGTTAATAGTAAAAGAATAGTTTAATACAGATTACCGAGCGTGGGGTGAACATGATTCCACATCACTCTTTGTTCTAAGAATTGTTTATAATATACATGCAGTTGCTCAGTTATAAAATGTTTTTTTACGTTCTCTCTTCAATTCAAAGGTAAAATTTCTTAGTCTCTGTATGTTTCTTCCCCTCCAAAACCAGGCCTGGCATTCTGAAAAATGCAGGAGGGCAAAAAATCGCTCTCCTCGATCAGCTTAAGAGAGCAATTAGCTTTACACAGCATTTTAAGTATCCAGTTGAACGAACTCATTGAAACTGAAACCAACCGACCACATCAGTGATTTTATTAACTTTACTAAGGTAAAGCGAAATCTCTTGGACATCTAGATGTCTCACTCAACAACCGAACAAACACTTGACAAGACCTGTCTGTGTACCCAGACCTGTTGTCCAAGAAAGTCATACGCCTACCACTACCACCTTCAACCCCCTTGAGGGGTTGAAGCTGGTAGTGGTAGGCGTATGACTTTCTTGGACAACAGGTCTGCTTGAATCTACAGTCACATCCTGGTGCAAGTGCTTCAAGTGACAGGCTAGTAGTAATGGTAGTATATTATAGTGTCAATATTCCTTGAATAATTACTCCTCAAACTGTGATGTCAGTTGTTGAACTTGAAACTGACAGAAAAAAAATATTGCTGTGACCCATTTTGCTTCAAATGATTGCAACTGTGTTTGGGTTTGGTTGCAGCCATTACCTTTTACCACTAAACCACTTTCAAAATGAAATTACGTGATGTTATGTGACTTCGAAGTTAAATTACATTTTTGCTTTACAACAAAAATTTAATGTGAGCATAATACATGTAATCTCAATCATCCCAGACCAAAATATTTAGGAGGGCAATTTTTCGCTCTCCTTAATTCTTTCAGGAGGGCAGTAAGGAGAGCTAAAAAATCGATCTCCTGAAATAGCCAAGCCTGCAAAACAAATTCTCATTTGGAGCCCCCATGACACAATTTTTTCCAATGGTATGGTCCCCAGACCCTTTCCCAAAGAGTGCAGAAGAATCTCTGAAAATAAACAAAGACAGAGGATGCAGCAGGGATGTAATGTAACATAATCTATAAAAACAAAATACAAGAGCCGGGACTCATGGCACAGAGTAAACAATACTGAGGAAAGGGAAAACTTAAATAGCACTATAAGGATGAAACAAATCAGTCCCCTTACCACTTGTCCACATCCTAACCCCTCTCCCACACCAAAAATATATATATATATATTTGAAACATGGGTATTTCCTTTCAAAGATACCCTGCTACCAACACAAGTCACCTTAGTTTAGCAAGATTTTGTTCATAAATGTTTTGTTACAATTTATTGGAGAGTGCCAATAGGCACTCTCCAATAAATTGCAAACAAACAATTTTATATTGAAGAAACTTTCTTCTTCTGCTAATCAAACTTCAAGTTAATGCATACAGTATAAAGCCACTAAAGTGGCTCCCAGCCCTTTTCAATAGAGCCATGATAGTGGCTTCAGCAATCAACCAGTTAATAGTCATAATAAACAAATAATTAAATAATTTTGTAAAAACTATTATATTTGTCGGGCAGGAAATGGAAACTAAAGGAGAGACAGCAAAAAAGCAATTTTATAAAGTATATCATGTAATCAAATCACAGAGATGTATACAGTACCACTAAAAAGTATAATTTTAACTCCTATGTCCCATTACAACCCAATACCAACTCCCCACACTATGGAAGAAATGGAAGCAAAAGAACTCACACAGAAGTTAGTTAGCGTTTATGAAAAGAACAAAGAATATTTTGTACTTATTGAGCCGCTCACTGCTTTACAGATATGTTTTTACAACCAGTTTTAGAGACTCTTATTTATCATGATCGAGAAATGTGGTTGACTGAAAATGGATATTCAGATGACTATTTAGGCACTCTCCAATAAATTGCAAACAATTTTATATAGAAAAGATATTTTTCTTCTGCTGATCAAACTTCAAGCTAATGCATACAACTTAAATAGCACTATAAGGATGAAACAAATCAGTTCCCTTACCACTTGTCCACATCATAACCCCCCTCCCCTCCCTCCCCCCCCCCCCCCCATCCAAAAAAAAAATATATATTATCAATAACTGGTTGAGTGCTAATTTTTTTATTTCTGGAAAATAGAGGCACCAACAACTTTTATGAAAAAAGACTGTGGTTTACACAAAACTTATGATGATAAAGGTAGAAATATTTACACAACACGTTTCACTATGCCATGTCATGATGTGTGATCTGTAAGAATGAAAGTTAATACTTGAACTCCGGTGTATAGAATGTACAAATATTAAAAGGTGTGAACATTAAAACTGTGATCTATGAGTATACATCATTACAAACAGAATTTTAAAAACTGCACTGACTTCATGCAAAATTCAAAACAGAAACATTTCAAAGCATAAACGGGTTAGCCCAAACTGTGAATGGTTAAGCAAATTATTTTTGCAAAACCTTTTTGGGGGTTAACTGGACTGACAATCTAGAAAAAAGGAGTACAAAACAATTGCCCCCCTTTGATTGCTTGGGAGTGCATTTCCACCAGAAATTTTCAATGCAAAAACTTGTATGCTATTTTGGTTATATTCATTTCAATGTATTAATATTGTGACAGAAAAATTGTACTAAATTCAGCAACATAGTGGGAAAAATTGGCACACACATCTTCTCATTATTCAAAATGTTGCTTTTAAATCTTATGTGACTGTCTTCTACACTCAAAATGTATCAAAATGCGGCACAGAATGGGTCATGAATTATTGCGAATCAATGCAACATTGACAAATCGTCCCCTGAGTTCCAATGCATTCTATGTGCCAGTAGGCAGATAGAACACATTGTTACTCAGGGGACGATTAATGATAATAGATTTTAAAGGCAGTCCCAAACAGGTCTGGCATTCCAGAAAATCATACTCCAAACAAAAATATCCAGACTGGAAAAATAATGGGAGAGGGCGGCACACACTCCTGCCCTCCATTTACACCCCTCACTGTGTTAAAGAAAAGCCCAAAGTATGTTATAAATCAACACATCTGCAGTGCTGCTTCAGTACTACTGGCGTAATGTTGTAAAGCATTCACTTGTTTTGATATTGTTTTGATATTCAGTTCAGACCGTTTCACGTCAAAACAATACACAGCAGTAACACTGAACGGTTACAACGCACATCAAGTCAGAACATTTTCACAGGAGTCCCCCCCCCCCCCCCCCCCCAAAGTTTGCAGCTGTCCCTGGTGATTATGATGCACCATGCATGGCGCGATAAAAATCTATCGTTTTTCAATAACTAATCATTGTGGTGAATCGATGTCCATTTATTTCATGGACAATGTGATGATGGGAGATTATCATTTCGAGTTTGTTCTTGAAGTGAAATTATTTAAGTTCAACGATGGGAACAGACCAGTATTTAATAGATTCTGACTAACAGAATTCATCATAACGAATACCAGAGGCTGTGGAAATTTGATAAATTAAATATCAAATAAATAGCAGATGACAGAAAAAATGAACCGGATGTGACAACTGGTGGAAGGACACAGACATGGACGATATTCATATACAGAAACCAGGGATGCAACAGCCGAGGGTGCAACACGCGTTGCGCTCGGAGCCTAAGGTTTGCGAGTTCGAACCTCAGTCGGGTAACGTAATTCAATACCGGCGTGGATTCAAACAGTGCCATATTTGGGGATGGTGCTATGCTCGTCTTATCGGGTGAGGACGTAAATTGCTGTCCCGTGTGCAGTAATTACTGTGTACGTTAAAGAACCATATACTGTGGCAGAAAGAGCTGCAGTTCGGCCAAATTCCCCGATCCACATTGTATATAATGTATATAGTGTACTTCAGCACCTGTATAAAGGAGCCCACAATGATTGAATCAGGGTCCTCCAAAAAATCAACGGACGAATGACTGTGAAACGCATTGAATCGTGCATCAACCGGAATAAAACGGTTGTAAGACGCGAACTGCAGCATCAGTATACCGGAGATGATTCTGACGATGTGGGGTTCACACAGGGTGCTCCGAAAAATTAACGGAGGAATTTCCGATACAAAACATAACATAACAGGGTCTACTGGTGGTCATTTGAATGGTGGATACTGCATTCTAAGTTGAAAAACAAATTTTACAGGCTTTTATCGAAACGGTTCATGCATTGCTATAGAGACTAAGATCCAGGCAACTAGCTGATCGAATACATTCACACCAACAAACAATCTCAATGGAGACAATGGCGAAGAAGACCTATTTTTAACCAACAGGCACATGCAGGTTAGCAAGGGTCTTCGCTGAACCAATTTTGAGTATTAAAGACTGAATGGTGGAAAACCGATTGAAAACGGGAAATATATATGAAAATAAAAAAGGCTGAAACTGGCTTAGGAAGTTAGGACGGGACGCACTCTAAAATGCCGATTTGCAGAAGTAATTTATGCACCCTGATGTGTATTACCTGTGTTAACATTTCGGACACACAACACCGAAACCAAATTCGGACATGAAGCTATTGATGTGTTTATAAATTAGGAGTTACTACAAATACTGCAAGGCTGGGAATCTATACGGGTACACAGGGGCGCCGCGAAGATGACCGATTGGAGAGGGGGTAAACCCGATTTGTCCCGATTGTGATGGCGCCAGTCCAACTGATAAGAAAATCCAATTCTATTATCAAGGCATGCCTTCGACGAAGTTGTAGTTGGAATGTCAGACAGTCATGTTTATAGTTAATAAAAGGCGCCTGGCCACACTTCCCCGAAAAAGTGTGCAATTCGAGGTATTTGAAAAAAAATTCGGGGGAAAAAGAGCTCCAGATTTCTTGGAAATTTATTTGTTATGGATAGATACAATATACATGTAGTCGTAGTAGTGACGGCACTTTTAATTAGGTCTAATTAACACATACCGTACCCCAAATTGGTCATGTTTCGACGGGTACCACGCACCAATTCTACGACCAACTGTGTATGTGACATAACTCCAAGGATCAAATCCAGTCTCGTAAGAAAGTACATAGTCACTAACTATCAAGAACGAATCTAATGGAGATGAAAAGGTCTGAGGGATATGACATCAGATAGCACCAAAACTTAAAAATTTTCCTGGATGAGGAACCTTGGTCGAGAAGTTCGGATCTTCAGCACCCGAAGTGTTGGGTTTTGCCCAGTCCAAGTGTAGACGCTACGATCGTAAACTATTTTTGGTGTGGGTCGTTCGTACTCACAACATTGTCGCCCTTGTCTATGCTGGATAAGCTAATTTCGAAACTGCCATCTTTGGACTTTAATCTATGCAAGGTCACAGGTCGCGAGGTGTAAACAGTGCGATTTCATTGCTAACAAAGCGTTTTCTTGGAATGTTTATACCTCGCGACCTGTGACCTTGCATAGATTAAAAGCCAAGATGGCAGTTTCGAAATTGGCTTATTCTGTCCACCACAAGAGTTTTTAGGCAGACCACTTTTCTATCCCCAACTTTTTCGATCTCCTACGCCTATGAGTTTTCCAACTGTCACTGCCATGAGAAGCTTCAAAACACACTAATTAACATTTTTAGTAACTTATTCGTATCTTTCTATGAAGTGTGTGAATTGTGTATTATTTTAGTTTCACATAACTTTATTATTAGATGCGAATATGAGGACCAGGAATTAATTTTGCTAATCAATCAAATGAACTCGAATAAAAAGTATGAAATTTACAAACTCAGTATTTAAAACAGAGTCTGTAAGAAACCAACATCCCTTCAACTGTCTTTTAACCAGCTAAGATTCCAATATCGGTTCGGACTTTAACTTGATACAAGAAACGGCACTTCCATTTTTATCTATTTTTGCCATTCCACGACGTTGAAATGGCATATTGCTACTTTAGTTCTTTTTTTCTCACCAGAACTTTACGTACTTCCCGAAGCTCCCGTTGACACGAGCCATAACACTTCACCCTCTTCTGAAATACAGAAGTTACCTAAGATACTCGCGTTTATTATTTTCACTTTCCAAAACGAGGCTAAATTTACGTTTTTTTGCATTTGTTTCAATATCTCAATGTCCCCGAGAGGCCTATATTCAAGGTTTGGAAAATCCATCAGTATAAATATTTAGATTTAAAATGCATTTCGGTTTTGCCAACCTTGCATTGGGCATAAGGTATGTGACGTCATCGACGTAAAATTCATAACATGAAAGCACTTCTGATTTCTTCTTTCTAAATTTTGGTAAAACCGTCCTCGAACACAGGTTACATATAAATAATATTCAGAAAAATATACAAAACTGGAAAATAAAAATAAACAACATGCCCGCAGATTTTGAGTCACATTCCAGCACTTCTTTATTTTAGTGTCACATTTCTTTAGAATAACAAGGCGCCCCCTGAGTTCTATATGCCTACTGGCACATAGAACACATTGGAACTCAGGGGACGAAGAGGTGCATCTAAAATTGGAATGAGATCAAAAGAACGAGTTAACAACATCAAAAAAGCGAGAGGAATGGGAAATTCTTTCGCACCACATTTTTTGCGCGAACTAGGACTCTATCTCTGTACAGATACAGCTACGAAAATTACCCAGACTGTCCAGTCCTGGCATTCGTAAAAATGCAGGAGGGCTAAAAATCGCCGCTCACTCCTGCATGGCCTAGGGTAATGGTTAGCTCTCCTCGGGCTTACAAAAGCTAAAAGTGGAAAAATGAAGTTTTACTATTAATGAATTCTGCCTAGTGGGCTTTGTACATTTTATTTGGGGCTGCTAAAAAGATAGTTACTGTGAGACTGCTGCACTGCCCCTTCGAGACCTCCGGGCCTCGACAAGGCCCGGAGGTGTGGAAAGGGCAGTGTGGGCATCTTACAGACACCACTAACATACACGTAGCAGAGATTTGAAAAGATGTGGGTTTTTGGAATAGGCTGTTATGGTAACAATTATTTTCTAAGTCCAGGAGGGCTAGTTTTCGCCCTCCTTATTTTTTTAAGGCGAGCAGTAGGCGAGCGAATAAATCGCTCTCCTGGAAATGTCATTTCTGACAGTCGGACCATTCCGTAGAATGGTACCATAGCCAGATCTTAGTTTCAGATAGGTGTACTTTAAACTTTTTGCCAGGTATAACTCCGTAACTGTAGAAGACACAACAATGACATTGCACTGACCATCACATTAGTGTCTAAAGTGGTGACACGATTTAATTTGGGAGTAACTGTGAAAAAAACCAAGGAAATTACCTCGTCGATAACATAATACCATCACTAACCCACAAAAAATAAAAATCTTTTAAAATTACAAGCGTTTGAAGGTGCAAAGTGATGCATCTCTTTTAAAATAGCTGAGTGACTCAGGTTAAATAAATTCACTGCATTTGTTGAATGCACTGGTTGTGATGGTCGAATAACGTTGGGAATGCTTCGTTAAAAACAACTCGATTTACAGCGAAATCTCATAAAATATTTAGTATCACCCTAAAATTATATCTTTCATTCATAAAAACAGTACTAAAGAATAATCTGAACCGTTTGTTCCCAATGCAGTGTGCCATGGTTTATTATCACACCATAGCATCACGGAGACATTTATTAGGGCTAATGCGTTAAAATCACATATCATCAGTAACGTCAGACCTCAAAACTACCAAATTCTCACTATTCAGTGTCAACTTGTGGGTGAGATGAACCCAAACAACCAAATAAGCCAAAACCTCAGAAAAAAAATGGAGAGGAGGGGGGGGGGGGGGGGTGGCTCCCATACACATTTATTCACCAAGAATTCGTTCTATGTTCAAAACCATCACAGAACAGAAAGACAAGCATTGTCTTTAATAATATAAAGTCAAACTCCACGAAAAAACAGCAAACAGAAATAATAATATCGTTCGAGTAAACATTACTGGGCAGACCAGGACAACGCATAAAAAGCACCGCACACTAATTAAAAAGTGGTAAACGTCAACTGACGTCAGCATGAAAATATGATATGTTTGCTTATGTTTCATAGGCATCATACAAACGTATTTGAATACCTGGCTTTGAATGAAAGCCAAGAAAGCAAGATTTACAAGTTAAATGTATCTTGTAAGTAATCCTTCCAGAGTTATATCATGACATTTCAATACAGCAGAACGTGGCTCAATGTGAACTATTGTGCTTTTGCACCAAACGAATTTTAGATCTATTTTGTGTCAGAACCATCGCCGGAAGAGTACAAAGCGTGGGCACACTCTTTGGATCAATACAATTATTTTCATCAACTTTCCTGCAAGGCTGTCTTGACGATTTCCTGTTATTCGAAAGATGCTGCAGTAATTTAACTCATTGTGTGCAAGGTTGATTTAGACAGAATACGCCGAGGATGGAGTTCGGCGGACTGGAATCAAAGCCTCGACTTTGGGTTTTCGTGTATTTCGCGAGGGACGAAGTCATTTTGACTCCTGAAGTCAGAAGACTTCAGAATCCTCGTTGGCCAACACTAGACACAATGCTGTCTATGCCAGCATACTCCTTTAGTCTGCTTTCCACAATGCGCGCTGCGGATGGAGTACGGCGGACTGGAATCAAAGCCTCGACTTTGGGTTTTCGTGTATTTCACGAGCGACGAAGTCATTTTGACTCCTAAAATCAGAAGACTTTAGAATCCTCGTTGGCCAACACTAGACACAATGCTGTCTATGCCAGCATACTCCTTTAGTCCTTTTTCCACAATGCGGGATAACAGAACTTTGGCCGTACAAGATCAGCACCAGTGCACTGTATACCGACTTGTTATGTACAGCAAAAATATTTTCTTCCTTGTGGAAGTCCATATTTAATAATAATTTTGAGAATGTATCAAATATAATTACATTATGGCGAAAGCCGATTACCGCTTCAATGGTGTCAATTTTCCCAATCAGGAGTTATTGTGGGTTTCATACATCCCGACTGTCAGCGCAGGTTATCCTAGCTTGAAAGCACCAGAATGTATAGCCACAAGTGCAGTTGCACCCAGGCGGACCACAATTCTGTAGCAAAGAGGCTCTCGTCTGGCAATATGGGATTCTAGTAGTGGGGGATCCAGGATTCTGGGCTTTAGAGGGGCGTGTAGCACATATCAGTGATGGATCATGCAGTGAAGAATCATCCGTTTACCGTAGCGGCGATTTATAGGAGCCGGCACGTTTTTTCCAGCCAAAAATATTTCCGCAATTTTGTATAGACTCATTCAAATTTGAAAAAAAGGTAAGCCAATTTATGACGGCTCACAGAAGACTAGTCGACTCTTGAGTTCCAATGTGTTCTATGTGCCAGTAGGCACATAGAACACATTGGAACTCATGGGACGTAGTGTCGTCGAATATTTATTTATGCATGGGATACGGTGTGTTGCTCCGGTAGTGGGTGTTCATGTTTTATTGCGAATAAAATCGTGTCCCCTTGATCTCGGTGCTTGTGAAAAAATTGAGTTACCAAAAAGGGGAAGGGGTGTGCGCGGATGCACCCCTTCAACCCGGCCATTAAAACAAGCAACGATGGCGTCGGTAGAGTTGCGTCAGTGTTATATTTATATAATAAAGACAACATACATCAAACAACCTACCTGTGGGTGTAGGTACATAGCACCTTCTCCATCCATTCATCCAATAAGGGAACTTTCCAACATGAATACAAATATTCCCGACGTTTTACGTCAAGTCGTGTGTTTGTTTACCGAAAGTTTGTAACTTCCATGTGAGAAATCAACAGCTCAGTCTGAATGGCAAGATTCACGCGAAACGCAACTGCAGAGGTAACAAGATAGGACTGGATCTGATACGATTGTTCTCAGAACACAGACGAACTAATTTATTACTAAGACTCTGTTTTATAAAGGAAATGAGGAAGCCGATATTATTGACATATCTCTCTGAATACGTAACCCTTCTGATTCTGAAGCCCCAGAAGAAAATTGCACATCAGGGGTAGCTGCTCCCTTAATTGTCACCAACACATGGGTGCACGTAAGAAAACTAACATGAGTTCAAAAAGTTCAGAAACCGAAACATTAACAATTTAAATTCAGTGGTACTATTTTCATTACATCTACGAGAAGTTTTTATTATAGGTATCACAGAACAAAATATTTTCCCATAGGCGACCATTTTAACGTTCAGGTGGAAAAAAATATGATCGCATCACTTTAATTTTGGCATTCAAATATCTCTGTCAAGTACTGCCCTTCAGACAAATTTTTCTGATCTGAAAACAATCTACAAAAACACACAAAAAATAAATTGTATTTTTTAGGTCTAAAAGTCATCAAATCACCCTCTTTTTTATCAGGAATATTCAACAATAATGCAAGATGTCAAAAGAATGTTTCAAACTTTTTCTGAAACAATGGATTTTCCCAAGGCTGTTTATTTTTAGAGATTGCACCATTTCCGGTGCAACATTTTAAGGCGGTTCACTCTAATTTCAATATTTTGTTCCGCGATACCTATAGGGGCGTAGCAGAGTGTCCGTGTGGCGTCTGCCTTGGTGCTTCGTCCGTACCACGGTACAGCCGAGTTGCGGGAATGGTACGGAAGAGGTAATTATTAATGGACATGGCATCGTTCAAAATACACGTTTCTATGGTCTATGGGCCTTGTTTATTTCATAATATGTGCAAAATAGCAATTTTCTGCTTCTCAGAATTGAACGTTAAAATGGAAAAATATGCCACTGACTGATTTATTTTCAAATGAATTGCTGAAGCGTCAACGGAAAGAGTAACTGCTCAGTGTTCACATCACCCTAACACCGTGCCAGGTCAATCAACGCAATAACTCCTCCCACCTATGATTTTTGATGACGTGTAAGCTGTTGTGCTGTGACTGTAGTCACAGCGTAACAACTTTCACTTCTTCAAACGTCAGAGTGTTTACATAGCACGAAAACGAGTTACACCGTATCAATTTTCCAGTCTCAACACTTGAGTTTTGCCAATAACAACTAAAATATGCTGTAAATATTCAATTTGTACCGCGCGAAAATTGTGCACATCATCAACATTTTCATTCTTCACAGTCATCAACGTGTTTTCTTTACAAAAACCGTCGGCGATTCCGAGGCATCGGGAAGCTGAACACATTCAAAATTTTGTTGTTGTTGACCATTGTTTATTCATAGAAACATCCGCCCCCACTTAAAGATGGTTGCCAGTGAGACACTTTCTATGTGTAACAAATGCGTGTTCCGGCAATCCACTTGTACAGAGATCAGTTATACCACAAAACATGACGGTGCTCCGGATACTAGTACAGCCCAACCCATTCAGCAGTACCCGTTTCTACGCCAGAGCATTAATTGTTGAACTTCACCGTTAACCCTTTACAGACGTAACGTGCATAACTGCCCTTTACAAAAATGAACGTTTTGTTATTTGATTATTTTTTTCCTAAAAAACATAGCTCATGGCCCTGCCGGACCTTAAAATTCGCCCCAATTCGCAAGAATAAATTTTTATTCTCGCAAACTCCTGCTGCGAGAATCATTTTTCAGGAAACAAATAATTTTGCGTTTAAGAGTATTGTAATACCCTCGTGAGTGTAACCAGGAGAGATTCCATAGTAAAAAACAAGCCACATATTTCTATATTTATAGTTTAGCTTTTAACCCTTTGAACCCGAGCGGCCGCTTTTCCGCCAAGGAGTATGATACGTCATAACATCATTAAATAGGATGACTGTTCAGTAAATGTGTGGGATAGACCAATCCATATTGTCAACGTGCAGCCTCGAGGCTGCACGTTGAAAATATTGATTGGTCTACCCCAAATAATGAATATGGACTCGTCTAACTGCTGCCATTGAACTGGAATGGAAGATACCACTAGAGTTCAAAGGGTTAAGGGGCAATTTTTATGAGTTTCTTGTCTTCGTCGAAGTAACAGAAGAGATAGTTCAGGTATCCCTACGTCGCGGCTTTCAAAACGTTCAGGTAGCTGAACTGGGGGAAGAGGAAACTTCGGACTTTATGAACAGAATGAGAAACAATAACATTGCCAGAAAACTATAAAAGATCTGAGAATTTTTAAAATTATTTGTTTAGGTTTAACAAATAGAGGGGTTATTACTTGGTTAGTTTAATATAGGCCTAGATATCAGGATGATATGAAGTAACGCGGCCGATATGAAACTAAACAAGTAATAATGTCCATTTAGTTGAACAAATAACTGTGTACCAGAACAGTAATATTTGTTGCGTGCGCAGTGGCTCAGTGGTTACAACATTGGACTTGAATCCGAAAGGTTGACGGTTCCATCCCCGCCAGGGGCAACTGGGCAAGTCCTTGGGCAAGGCACTTAATCTCGATTACCCACGCGGAGACACGCTGTGTACTGAGGCGCATTGCACGTCGATGGTGCACTTGTCTTCAACAAATGCTAATCCTGCTTGTGTGGTGTTGGTTCCGACGATTGAGGAGTCGTGACATTGCTCGCCACTGCTCGGTGGTTCTCTCCGGGTACTCCGACATCTTCCATCCGTAAAACTGTTCGATACGAGGTGGCGCTGGCTGTTAAAAGTGTCGTTTAACCCTTTACCTAACGTAACGACCAAAACCGGCCAGCGCTATTCTCAAAAATCGCCAATTAATTTTCATTATTTTTTGTCTCAAAAACATAGGTTATGACCCCTCGTTGGAACGAGCTCGTCGAGCTCGTTCCAACGAGGGGTCATAACTTATGTTTTTGAGACAAAAAATGAAAAAATTAGTCATTCAAGAATTATTTTTGCAAGTGTCGTCTGCTTTTCAGGTTAACGAGGGGTCATAACTTAAGTTTTTGAGACAAAAAATGAAAAAAAAATTAGTTATTCAAGAATTATTTTTGCAAGTGTCGTCTGCTTTTCAGGTTAGGTAAAGGGTTAAAAATAAATAAATAAATGTCAAAGGCAGAAGCAGTATTTGGAGTGGTTCACAGAAGGAAAATATCACGTGGACGGAAGGTTTTGCCCACACTTTTTCGAAGTAATTGTATTTCGATACAGGCCAAAAGATCATTGTCCGATCTATGCAAACTGAATTTCAATAACAACCTAAAAATACCATTTAATCTTTTTGATTCCTCTTTCAAACGATTAAAATGGACATCTGTTTACTTGAACATGATGTCGCTTTATCTATCATTAACAATAGGCCATGTCCTGGAAAATGTTTGATCGATATTATTAAAGTATCATTTTGAAATCACCTCAAAAGCTGTTGCCCGCAAAACTGTTTTAATTAGCCTTCACATAGAACACTCAAATGCCAAACATCGTTTCTCGTGATTACGTATACGAGAGACTGGGGTGCTGCAGCAGATGCAAACGCACCTCACAGTCAGCTTTCAATGTGCTTCCATTTATCCTCTTATGTTAAACCTGGCCACTTGTCTGCAGCAAATAACAATGAAGAAATATCAAAAGTGCAGGTGACTGGGGACGCGAAAAGCTTTTTCCTAGATTGGGGTCGGGACAATGACATTTATGGCAGAAATTAGTTCTAAAGACAATCGCCACCTGCCACAGGTCACACATTTTAACCTTGAGGAGAAATCTGAAGTTCTTTACATCGTTAATTTCTGTCGGTATTTTCATGACTTCGCCACCCTTGACTTAATATTAACAGAGGCG
This sequence comes from Pictodentalium vernedei, assembly GCA_031216915.1. NCBI lineage: Eukaryota > Metazoa > Mollusca > Scaphopoda > Dentaliida > Dentaliidae > Pictodentalium > Pictodentalium vernedei. Next base: position 124,872 of record JAUFNR010000105.1, read on the forward strand.
ATGGAACCGATGGAGATGGGGAATCAACCAGAAACAAGCGGCCCCACGTTGCCTGAACGATCACCTTGAACAGAACCCCAGAGTCGAGGAATGAATCTACATTAGGCAATAAATCTCCATAGGATACATTGTCAATCTTTAAGCCCCCTCAGGAGTGACTAAAATAGTCCAAGCATCATACCTTTTCTTTAGTTGATCATAATGTACAAAGTGAAGTTCTCCTATGGAGCCCCTTAATACAACCTGTGGATTAACCTTAGTTACACACCTCTAAAAGATACTTAATAAACATTTTCTAATTCTTCATCTACATGGCCAATTCCGACTCCCATGGAGAGCCCAAATATTAACCCAGGCACTCGATTTGAACAAACTTGAATCCCCCCCCCCCCCCCCCCAATAGACAATTTGTGTACCAAATAGGAAAGCAGTCTGACTGGTGATCTGAAGAAGAAGATTTGTAAAGACACTTCCTCATATTGCATTATGTTAAAATTCGTGCTACCATAGGTAGTCCAAATATTGACCCAGGGACCCGATTTGAACAAATTTGAATCTGACTCCCTTAGAAATGTTGTAAACCAAATATGAAAGGCTTCTGACTAGTGAATCTGAAGAAGAATATTTTTGAGGAACTTCTCTCATATTGCACTAAGTTAAAATTCGGGTTCCCATAGGGAATCCATATATTAACCCAGGAACTTTGAACAAACTTGAATCTGCCCCCTAGAACTGTTGTAGACCAAATATGAAAGCATTCGGCCTGGTGGATCTTTAGAAAATGTTTAAAGATATTTCCTCATATTGCACTAAGTTCAAATTCGGGCTCCCATATGGATCCCAGATATTAACCCAGACACTCGATTTGAACAAAGCTGAATCTACCCTCAACCCCTAGAGATGTTGTATACCAAACTTGAAAGGATTCTGACAGGTGGATCTGAAGAAGAAAATTTTTAAAGCAATTTCCTCATATTGCACTAGTTAAGATTTGGGCTACCATAGCGCGCCCAAATATTAACCTTGGGACCCGATTTGAACAAACTTGAATCTGAAGCCGATTTTGAAAATTCTCCTCCATATTGCACTAAGTTAAAATTTGGGCCCATAGGAAGCCCAAATATTAACCTAAGGACTTGGATTGAACAATCTTGAATCTGACCCTCATAACAATGATGTATACCAAACATTAAAAGATTCTGACTGGTGGTTCTGAAGAAGATTTTTAAAATTATTTCCCATATTGCCTTAAGGTAAAAATCTGCGCTCCTGTATTGAGACCAAATATGAACCAAGGGGCTTCATTTTAACAAATGCGTATCTTTTCGAAGCCACCCCCACCCCACCCCCAACAGAACTCCCTCACATAACCGATGACAATTTTTACCATTCAACTCTGCTGGTCCTAAGGATGTTTCACGCCAAATAACAGTTCTCTGTTCGTGTGGTTTGGGAAATATGGGCGTTTGCAAATATTTCTATTTTAAGCTCCTGAGGTTCCCATGGTGAATTTTTTTTGTATGAGTGAAGTACTTATGATTCAATAATACCACATATCAAATTTGGTTCAAATCGGACCATCTGTTCAGATAACAGAAATTTTTGGCGGGGTCAAAAATCTTGCCCATCCCATTACAAAGGCAAATATTGCTTCACGAACTTCGTTTGAACAAATTTGACTCCATACCTCAAAAGGAAGCTCCGTACCAAATATCAAGTCATTGTACCAGCTGGTTCATCAGAAGAAGATTTTATGAAAATATTTTGGAGCATTTTCCCCCACCCCCCTCCCTATGGGGCTGGGCATGTTGAGTTGAATAAAAATGCAATGCCCCGTCGAGACCATCACTAAGTGGTTTGGGAGGAGAAGACCAAACCAGTGAATTGTTCCAGTGGTTTGGGAGGAGAAGACAAAACATGGTGTTGACGGAAGACGGACAGAGGGCGATTAGATAAGCTCAGCTTGACTTCGTCAAGGTGAGCTAAACCCCCCCCCCCCCCCCCCCCCCCCCCCCCCCCCCCCGCGTACCCAATTCGTCGCCCGTGTGCTAGAATGTCCTATGTCCCATATGGGACATAGGACATTCTAGCACTCAGGCGACGAATTGTTCGTGTCTTCCATCTAGATCGATTTTGAGATTACATGAGAATTTTACTTTGGTAGCGGCCAGAACATAGGTTCACAATGTTCTTTTCGCGATTTACCAACCTGGTTGTAAGCCTATTGGCTGTTGTTTCACACGAACTTCCCGCGTGCAGAATTTAAGTAGTGGAACAGAGTGGAATAGCTTATTCGGATTGGTTCTCAGTTTTCTAAGTCGCTGCCATCAAAGGTAAATTCTTCATTTAATCATACTGATCAAATTTACTATTAATTAAGAAACTTGGCGAAATGATGAAATTCTAACTGATTGTAAGGGCAATTCATGGAAAAACTATTCGCAACGTGGCGCGTTGGAATGTTGCGGGCGAGTAATGGGCTCGAGGTGCTAAAACAATATAATTGTTAAAATTAGAACAATCACGAGACCACCACAGATGTTTCGATTTATTAACTTATCCCGGTATGGGACAATCTAGCAGGTTGCTGGTCTGCTCTTAAATGTTTATTTGACTAAACCTCTGAGTACTGATGTCGAAATACAAAAAAAGAAAAAAAAAAAAAAAAAAAAATAAGCTGCAAATGTTTCGCAAACTGCAACTAGAAATGTAACCAATTTAGTCTAGTTTGACAGAGCATACCCTGAGTTCCAATGTGTCTATGTGCCTATTGGGCACGTAGAACACATTGGAACTCAGGAGACGAGAGCCCATGGAGCTCAGTCAAACAAGACCGAATTGGATTAATTCCAGTTTGTATTATGGGAAAATGTTGCTGTTTGAAATGAAGGTATTTGGACATTACTGTGCAGAGGGATAAACAAGACAAAAGCGAGGTTTTACGAATAATATTTATTTATTTATTTATTTATTTATTTATTTATTTATTTATTTATTTATTTATTTATTTATCTAAATGGTCACTTTCCACCTCTAAGGCTATATCTTGCAACACAAGTATGAAGTCAGGTATGTATTTATTTATTTATCTTAATGGTCACTTTCCACCTCTGAGGCTATATCATGCAACACAAGTATGAAATCAGGTATTTATTTATTTATTTATTTATTTATTTATTTATTTATTTATTTATTTATTTATTTATTTATTTATTTATTTATCTTAATGGTCACTTTCCACCTCTATGGGTATATCATGCAACACAAGTATGAGTCAGGTATTTATTTATTTATTTATTTATTTATTAATTTATTTATTTATTTATTTATTTATTTATTTATTTATCTTAATGGTCACTTTGAACCTCTAAGGCTATATCATGCAACACAAGTATGAAGTCAGGTATTTATTTATTTATTTATTTATTTATTTATTTATTTATTTATTTATTTATTTATTTATTTATTTATTTATTTATCTATTTATTTATTTTGGGTTTAATGACACTTTTGGCAGCCAGGGTCACCTCACGTCAGACAGTTTTAAAGGTGGATGAAGCGAAATACCCAGAGAGAACCACCTAGCAGCGGCGAGTAATGTCAGACTGAGCGCTGATGTCGAAATATAAAAAAAATTAAGCTGCAAATGTTTCGCAAAATGCATCTAGGAATTAAACCAATTCAGTCTAGTTTGATTTTTAAGTAGGTTTTTAAGTAGCACGGCAAAATTAGTTGAACTTCGATAGCTGCTGTTCAAGTTAACACATAAACAATCAACCGACGGACAGAAAGGTGGGCGAATGGATGGATGTTCGGAAGGAGCTCCTTACTATATCCCTTGCCTACTATAGGGGATAATAATTAATAATCATGTACTTATCAATATCCCTATTATCAATAACAAGACACCCCA